>JASTWB010000154.1:0-38124 GCA_032158295.1 Pycnopodia helianthoides | reverse complement strand
AACTAAAGTGTGTTATGATTAATTTACTTACTAGGTATTAACATTTCCATACACAATTTTTACAAGAAAAGCACAAACGAGGAAAAAAAACATTTATTTCATCAGCTGGATAATAACTTCCTGGAAGAAGCCCATTTAGCGCACTCCCGTTTTGTGGACTGACCCTCCCCATATTGATGAGTTGAAATAACTTGACACTGTAAGAACAAAATGTTGACCTTTGCTTCGAGTAATTGATAAGACGGAAATTATAATTTGTCACGAGAATTCAATTTTGACTGTTAAACCTGTATTAACCTAATTTTTATAGACACTGTGCATGCACATTCTGCACCACACCGCCACATCTCTCAAGAAGTATGGACCGGCCACATCCCAGTGGATGTACGGCTTTGAGAGATTCATGTCCTTCTTGAGTGGCAGAATTCTCAACAGGAAACAGCCGGAAGTTAATGCTGTTGAAGCATATAGGGTAAGAATATTACATCCTCCAATTTTGTTTTAAAAAAAACACTTCATGAAACCTCCAACTTTTCAAAACCAGTTATTTTATAAGATTATATAGAAACTGCAAATACACAGTGGGGTAGTTTTAAGAGTGCAAATACTTGATTCTTTCGAAATGATCCAATATATGGCAATGGTGTTGAACATTATTGAAGCTATGACACATCCTTGGATTAGGGATAATCCTACATCCACCAATTCTTTTTCTTTTAAACTTCATAAAACTTCCCACTTTTGATATTTTGTTTTTAAGCAACCACTTATTTGAAACATTTATACAAGGGTCAAACTGGTAAGCAGTTTGCAGCTTTAATTTGATTGTTTTCTGTGTGGAAATTTTTCAAATTTGGTTATCAAATTTGTGATGACGGTTTATATTTTATTTTCAGCATGTAGGCCTATGTCTCAATATAAATTAATAATTTCAGTGATAAGGAGGAACGATGTTGCGTGTGTAAGGTATATTTGTTATCAACAATCCAATATACCCCTTGAGTGAAGAAACAACTATGAAGAGATATGAAATTATAATAATAACATTGTGTACTGTCCTTTTAAAAACAGATCTACGAATTCAGCCAATTTATGGCAATGTCTGGCTACCTTCCCAAGGGTAGCATTTGTACAAGCAATTCTCTGACTGTGCTTGCTGCAAATGAAGAAACATCTGGACCAGTTTTAGGTAAGTCCGGATAATGTGTAACAATGTATTTACATGGACCATGTGTGTTTTAATCATGAGTTGATGTGTTTTGTCGACTTCAAGTCATTTTGAAGACAAACAATGCTGAAATGCTGGTTGCGTTTTTGTTTTGACAGCACAAAGGCAATATTTAGATTCAACATTCGAAAGGAAACAAAAGGTTAACATGAAGCATTTTTTAGATTGAAAAAATTACAGAAATGACTACCTAAAGATGAATTTGAAAGACTAAACACACGCCTCTAAAAGCTCCTGCGAATTTGAATGCTGATTTGTTGAATTGTTTAATTGAATGATTGTTTTGTTAATAATGACGCAACATCACATTTGACTGGTCATAAAACGAAATAGAATGGCGCAGTTGTAAAATTGGCTGCTCATTTTCCGAGAATGACCTAGAAAACATATACTTTTGGTTAATATGCATCCAAGAAATCTGGACCAAGATGTTGCACTGCAATGTGTACTGTATCCCACTGATTATGTTTCGATTATGTTGATAAATGCTACAGATGAGAAGAGCCACACGATTCTTGGGAAGCGGCCATCTACAAAAATCACACTGGGCGAGGAACACTCACTGTATTTACAGTCTCAAGGTATCACATCCACGACTGCAAACAAATTCTTCCTGGCACAGAGGGAACATCCAAGACGTCAGAAATATACCTGTCGTGAAATTGATACAAATAAAACAGTGGTATCATCGTTTATTGCTGGTCGTTTCACGACAGGTGGTACTTTCTGTAACGAATTGGATGAGGGGTATCTGTTCTTCGGGCAGGTACTCTATTTCCTTCTGTGCAGGGCAGACGATGGCAGTGAGAGAGAATATGCCATGGTGGAATGGCGACTGAAGCCAGTGAAGGATCACATCACAAGACTATGGAAAATCCCGTCCGGGCATCATGTCAACACATCATCACTGGTTTCATTACAACTGCTTTCTCCACCATTGGTAACGGCAACAGACACAGGGGGTGTACTTTGGTTTTTAGATTTTAAAGAAAAGTATATCAACACTATTGCATAACTTTCTTGCTAAAAGCACAGTATTCCATTGTTTTAATATTATACAAATGTACATGGCATGTATACAATTAAACTAAACTGTGAACATTTCATTACGAAAGGGGGTCCCTTTTTTGAAATATCGCCGAAAATCCAGAGTGAATATGTCCACGCGGGAAGAATAATCCCTAGGAGTGCATAATATGACAGTAACGCTTCTTAGATTAAAAAAAATGATATCTTTTTACGTAGCCACATCTCTGAGGAGTAAAATGTTTCTCAAAATGCTTTTAACCAACAAATGCTGCTGTAGGTTTCTAACCAATAAGTTTGTATTGCCACTAGTTTTAGGAGTGATTACAAACCCTTAAGGCCGTTCACAATAATTAATAAACATGAGCGTGATGATGTTTTGACAGCTCATTAGTCCGACGGATCGTTGACATTACAATCCGACCAATTTAGTCGTCGGATCGAGCCGTCTGAATCACTTTAATGATTTTAAGTGTATGTTGTACACAGTAATAAATTAATTCCATAGCCCATTATGTTCAACAACTCATGTGTCCAACGTCAGAGAATCAAGCTGTCGGACGCACGAGTTACTGAATCGCGATCTTAATATTTCACATTGTATATACATTCGGGGGCAAATCCGTGATTATATGTTGTGTTTTTTTGAGAAAGTTAAAGCAGTTGTGTTGATATGTCAACATTTTCAGTTGAATTTGAAAACAGTATTTTGACCCGATTTCTTTGTATCCTTCCATCCTATTTCTTGTGTTAAATATTTTTGTTTTCTTATAAGGAGAATTCTATACCTATTCCTTTAATAAGTTAATAATTTACATCATCTACCTATTCATTTAATAAGTTAATAATTTACATCATCATGAAAAAGAAAATGCTTAGCATAATTCTTTGTTAAACAGCTTCATGAAAATGGAGCCTGGTGTAACCCACGTAGCCAAGCGTTCGCACTTGTAAACCTTTCTTTTGTTGGATAACAAACCCCGCTGGTTAGTATCGACGGCTGATTATTAGTATAACATTCAATCGTGTACACAATGTTGTGATAAACTCAACATTCCTTCAAAAATGTTATGAAAACAAAATATAACCCAGTGGTTACTTTGTTTCCAACAAGTTCAACACAATTTTTAAATCTTTGTGTAACATTGATACAAACCATGTCTATCTGTGTTTTTGCTTTGCATTAATGGATTCCCATAGTTTTCCAACCTTGGTTGGCAAAAACCGGGCTATATAATGTTGCCCGAATAACGCAACAGACGTATGTGAATTTGGTCCGTATGACGGTGTGTTGGAATGTTTGTTTTTTATTATAAACTTTTTTCTTTTTCATAATTTTTTTTCTTCCTTTGGTCAAACAGTCACGTGATCAAAATGAAAGAAGTCGGAACTCATGAGGTATTTAACAGATTTAAATGAACTTGGTTACATTAAATCTTGGCACCTGTCTTTTCTAGGGGTTGTCATAACCGTTAACCGTTCAGTTGTAGTCATTTTATGAATATTTACAAAACATGTCTCCCTCCTCATTATTTAGCCGTTTGCAAGCTAACATGATTTAAAGTTCGTTCAGTTACACAGATTAAGGCCGGTAGTCAGCAGTGCTCAACTTTTGATTTCATCTGTCTATAAGAACGTACAACAACAACAAATAAAATTAAAAAAATCCCAGGGTCATTTAGTGGTCAGTAGTGGCAATTTTATGTTTTACAAAATTCTCCCACATAACCAGCACTAGGAAAGAATTTATGAAGAAAAGAAAACCCTTTGATTTTTGCATTTGAAATGTATTTCATTTACCAAGAATGTTTGTTTGCTAATGGCCAGCTGTGGTCGTTAAAAAAACCCACTGAGAATAACTTCAGTTTGCTACCTTACGAGGTAAAATGCTTCCAGTAAGAAGGCGCAAATTCAGGGGAAAACAGTTCTTGCCCAGGTCAGCTATTTGTCAGCAGTTGACGACATTTATGGGTAGTGTAGTAGTAGAGTTTAACTGGGAAATTTCACAGATAAATCATCATGTTTCTTCGTTCGATCGTTCATTATGCAATTAAACATGTTGGCTATTTATATGCCATACTCTTGCGTTAGTAATGGATTGATAAATGTTTTTAGATGTTTGCATTATTTTTGCTTACGCTGATAGCAAGTATAGGACTGCATATCATTTTAATCAAAGTATTACCAAAAACATCTATACTTTCACAAACACATACAATTATTCAAACTGTAGGCCTCCTAGATTGGTTTTATATTTAAAAACAGTTAAAACACTGATCCGAGATCAGCACACAAAAGAAAGAGCGCATTTTCCTTTGCACCGCCGGTGCTCCTCGAGTCGGGCTACGTCCCATAGCTCTCAATGATTTTTCATATAGGATCCGCGCTGCTCCGAAAATTGCTGCCTTCTGTAATCAGATCTAACCTCACACAGTTGTCCCTATTTCATCGACAGCCTATCCTGGCCCTGGAACTTCATAATATTTGGCAGGTGAAAGTGATTTGTAGTCTCTGTGGTGGCTGGAGAACTATAGCACCATCCCCAAAGCACTAGAAACATCTAGGAAGCTTGATTTTGTCTACCTCATTCGAAGCTACCCTTCAACAGGCACAGCTATGACAAAAAGATGACAAATATTTCGTCCTAGAGTGGACGCCTCCGTTCTGTAGTGATCAGTCGACTCTCAGAGGCAAAGAGGATCTTGACCAAGTTGTCGGTCTCTACAGCCATACAACTTTCCCCGAAACTGCTACAAAACAAAAACTATTACTTACTGTTTTCTCAACTACTTGAACACCGAGTTTGGGCGCCAGTTCAATAAGCAAACAAAACACTCACTGTTTTCAACATAACATGTTTGACAGGCGAAACCTACATAGTTTTTGTGCATATCGCTACAACGCGCTGCTTATGGCTGTAATAACCTAGTGATGGTACAGTTAATACTCACAGTTCAAGGCTGTATGATTGTCTGTAACATCTCCGACCCTGACGACCCAGACCCTCCCCACAGATTGCCCAAACTGTGCACTAAACACACTATAACCTAATTCCGCTATACATGTCGTCTAATCCCCCGACCCGGCCACACGCAGTTTCACGTGACCCATGTACACATTTTATTTATCAATGTGCAACGTATTCCAAAGGGCGTACACACAAACAACCACACACCATTTTGGCAGATTTGAAGAGCGTGGCAGTTGGATAGACCATGGAGGACCTTCCTCCATGGATAGACTCAAAATGTACTGAGCTTGGAGGAACCTGATGGTTAGTTACGTGCATAAATCATGGATCAGATATTTTGTTAAGTTGCTTTGTTAAAAAAACTACACTCGTTTTACGTCGTGTGTGCAACCATAGATGCAAAAAGTTTCACGATGGTTTCACCACCGAAACAAAAGAACAACCTCAAAACATACCTGTTACCAAGTGGTTTAATCCAGTTATATAATAGGCTTTATTCTGCATTGACTTGACTGCTCTGATATGAGTGCTTTGTGAATGGCAATGTTTCGCACACGATATGGTTTGATGTGCACATACACCTACATTCACGCACAAACGAACCCCCACCACACACAATTCGGTGTGTGTGCATGCTCTGACCATGCTCTGCCAAGCATTGCTGACCCGAAATGAGGTGAAACCACAAGACGACCAATAAACCATCACTCAGGTTGACAAATTACCCTCATTAAACTGTAATCTATCCAGCTGTGTTCATTCCAAGGACACCTTGAGTACTCTGTGAATTCTCCGTGAATTCTCCGTGAGATCATGGAGAGATTATACTACACTTTACGACCACATAGATAGCCTTGGGCGGTTATTAAGCAGCACAGCTCCGTGAAAACAACGTGAAACACTTAGACTCTGGCTAGTTGGAAGGGAACTCCGTGAAAACGGGGTGAAAGGGGGAAATTACATTTTCACGGAAAAAAGTGGAGTTCACTCCATTTTCACGACGAAGATTTTCATAGTGTGAATAGATACAATACTTACTGTCTCTGCAGAGTACACCAGCCACAGTATGGGTCTCCATCCCTCCCTGCATCCGTACCAATACACGTCTCACACGTTGTATACTGACCACAATTCTCAACACGCATCTTCAAAAACTATATGGTCCAAATTGAAACAGAAATAAAATAATGATTTAACGAAGAAAGTTGAGCTTCATAAAATATTAATTGTTTGAACTTAAAAAAATCTATGTTCACATCAAGAATAACATGATGATGCTGTAAAGTATAACTAAATGCGATGTAAAACTGTCTTCAGTTTTTCCTAATGATCTTGTTGTACCTTTTGTTCAGTGAGTATGTACATCTCTCTTGTTGAGGTGTTCGTGCAACAGCGCTAACAACTCATTGTTTTTGTTCGTGTTTTTTTTTTTTTTTTTTTTTTTTTTTAAGTTTTTATTCTTCTTCTCAGAGTTTTTTGTCCGCAAGCAAATGCATAGTTGTTAAACTGACATGATCTTGAAACTTTACATGTAGGTATACATTAACTTGTAGATGATTCTAAAAGTTGTGCCGTCATGATGACGTCATCGGGTGTCAAATTACAAGCAAATTTAAGTTCAAAAAGTGACGTTAGGCCAATGCCTGTATGTCTCTGAATATTTTAGCCACAATAATCATATTTGGGCATATGATAGATCTAGACATGGGCAATCTTTGAAAAGTTAACACCAAAATCGTATGACCTTTACTTCCGGGTCGTAACCCTGGGTCGAAGTTTGCCTTTGGGTTTTTTTCTTGAAAAACATCACTTTCGGGCTTATTTACGGCATAACTCAAGATTAAAATTTAATTGAACATTGAAACTCATCAGACATTTGAACCTCAATATCAAGACAACACAAACTTGATGATGTCATGATGACGTCATCAGGTTTTGAATTACAATAAATCAAAGTTTAATATTTGTAAAAAATCATAACTCGCGAACCGCATGTTAGATTTTTACAATCGACACATCATCGGACAGATTGTTGAAAGTGTAACAAACCTTACACAAAGCTTGACCCCATTTGACCTTTACTTCCGGTTCAAATCGGAAGTTGAAAATTTCAATAATTCGTATCTCAAAAACTACCAATTATTGTAGTTTATTTTTTTTATCAAGGTGTGGAATGTTAAGCCTGCTCAAACTTTTGCACTCAGATGACAATATTTTGACCTTTACATGAGGTCGAAAAATGCGCACGTTTAAGTTGACCCACAGTGACAACGCACGATAGTGAAACTGAAAGAACACAGGTAGACATACGAACGTGCGCCTACACATCACATGCATTGAAGGCTATGCGTACCGTGGCGTGTTCTGCTCGACTGATCACAGGGGGGCAAAGTCCATTTGGCATAGGCTATGCATAGAGCAAGGCTGTATGGGCTGTTAGTCTAATCCAAGTGTGAGCATTTTTGTCAGATAACAAAAGACACTTCCAAAGATCACACAACCTTCAAACTTCGCACATAGTTAGCTCTTCAATTGTAGAAGACACCGCTTTCTTGACGTCATAATGACGTAATCAGGTGTTCAATTAAATTAAAACAAATTTAATATATTTGAAAAATTAATAACTTATGAACCGTGCATCGGAATTTTACAATCTATACATCATCGGAGAGGTCTTCGAAAAATAAACAAACGCTACACAGAGTGTGGACTCAATTGACCTTGTCTTTCGGTTGAAAGCGGAAGTTAAGTAGTAACCTTAGCATTTATTTCCTGTGTAACAAATGTACTTTCCGTGAAAATTCAAAAGCTATCAACAATCTTTTCATCGATTTAATTAAACACTGACCCAATTGATAGCCGAACACCTCGGTGTTTGTTCGTACAAACACTAAGTTCTAGTTGTATCATTAATCTTGTTTTTGTACTTTTTGTTCAGTGAGTATGTACATCTCTCTTGTTGTATCATTAATCTTGTTATTGTACCTTTTGTTTAGTGAGTATGTACATCTCTCTTGTTGTATCATTAATCTTGACATCTTTAAGGACCGATCCAATAATGTCAAGGTCTACTCTTTCATACAGTCTGGCTGAGGTCTTGCTTTGGATGTGGACCTGTGACACAGCAAGAAAAAAAAAGTAGCTATCTTGGCTTGTCCAACAACCAAAAGGAAATAATATGCAAATATGAACAGTGCTCATTTTCATAGAGCTGCTTAGGCACAAAAAAAATAGCTAAGCACATGCTGTACAAAATAAGGTTACCAGCCAAAATAATAGTTGTCACATGTTAAATTTGTGACTCATATCCTGCTTAATTTTGCATAGCAAAAAGTTGTTAAGCACAATTTTTTGTTTAAGCAACTCTAGGAAAATTGGCACAGGTGTGGCAGGTGAGATACACTGGTCACATGGGAAATTTTACATTATAGTGTATCATAATTACCAAATAAATTCAACTTATAACAAGAATGGTGTGTTAACAAACACAAATGCCCCGCTGAGATTAATCTCATTCTTGAGTTATCGCTCAGACATTTCTTTTGTTTTAGCCTTTAACCTGAACATTTGACGTAGGGGGTCTAAAAACAATAGGCTTCTGGGGGATTCCAAGACCAATCCCCACACCAAATTTGGAGTTGGTAGGCCAAGTCTATCTTGAGTTATCTCTCGGACAACCATTTCTTTTGTTTTAGCCTTAACGACCTGAACATTTGACATATGGGGTCTAAAAGCAATAGGCATGCTTCTGGAGGATCCCAAGACCAATCCACACACCAAGTTTGAAGCTAATATGCCAAGTCCTTCTTGAGTTATCGCTTGGACAACATTTCTTTTGTTTTAACCATAATGACCTTGAAATTTGTTGTAGGGGGTCCAAAGACAATAGGCTTCTGGAGGATCCAAAGACCAATCCACACACCAAGTTTGAAGCTAATATGCCAAGTTCTTCTTGAGTTATCGCTCGGACAATGATTGCACACACACACGCACGCACGCACACACAAGCACCCTTCAGCTGGCTTCGCCGGCGGGGCATAAAAATAACAGTTTTGGGATGTTCCCCTTTCTTCATATCAAAAGTTGAAGAAAAAACATTGTGCAGTGCGATCTCCATGAAAGGGTAAGATTTTATTTATATTAACTGTCAATAAACTGTGTATAAATCATACCTTCAGACAGTCCTCTTGTAGTTTTGTCTTAAAGTTGAAGTTCTTTATATTCCTGATTTTGTCGGTGATGTTATTGTATAACGATATGGGAAAGCACGGTGACTGGCAATTGCATTCATTTACAATTTATAGGTTAACCTATGACAGGAACAGTCACTGATGACATAAATCTCCTTTTAAAAATATCAAGTCTGAAAATATGACAAAGAAAGTGTCCCAAGCTTAACTTATGAATCAGACATTCCTTCTCAAAAGGAATTCTTCAAATGCAAGCAAAAGAATGCTCACATTTATACTTACCTTAAGAAGGTCCCCGTTGGAGTCAGTTCCAATGATAGCTACAGTGTGGTTCATTTCAGTTGTTGTAATGATGGATGACATCAGAGTGTCTGTAAAATACACACATTAGTAGATTATGAAAAGCAACTTATTCCAATTCTTTACTAATAAATCACATTCTCTTGGTTTAGCAATCTATCAATTAATGTTGGTATGAAGTAAATCTGATAAATTTCAAAACATAGTGTCCAACGATTTTGAAAACACAAAAAGTCATGTAGCAAACTTTGGAAGTGACAAAGGTTTTTCAATGTGTATAGTTTTTTCGTGATGCAAAACTGGGCATTGAAAACCAATAAACTATTGGTTAAAGAATACTTTGGTTATTTTACCTGATAGTTCCAGCACAGCATTGGATGATGTTACATCAATGCCTTTAGCATACTTCACCACTTCGCTGGCCCCTCCTTCCAAATGATAACACAGAAATGTATCTGGACTAATCTGGACATAAAAAAAGTAACTGTTTAACCTCCATCCAAAGCATAAACTTGGTTCTTCTGATACACACAAAATAACCAACTGGACATTTTGTATATAAACTTTATCACAACAACAAAATATGGGTAAATCAATACCAATGTGTGAAATCCAACCCAGTGATTTCGCAGAAACTGGGGTTGAATTATTTGTTAATGTTTTTAAAGATTTAACAACAACTCAAACCTTGTCCAAACTAGAGCAGCAAAGCTGCCATGGCAAGCTGTCGATCGCCCCATAGAAAAAACACTTCTGTAATTTTGTTTTCGAGAAGCACAATATATGGCTGTCATTGTATAATTAATCACTTAGGGCTTTCAGATTCCATAACACAAAACAACTCAAAACATAAATGTTAAAGCTTGATGCTATAACTTTAACATTTATTTAATGCGGACAGCCGGACAGACGGAAGGAAATTGTCATTCTATAGGCTCACTCTGCTTCACAACTCGCCAAAAAGGGGCAAGACAAAAACAAATATTTAAAAATGTGCATTTGGCTTAGGGAAAAAGATACATGTTTGATTGTTAAAATTTGTGTTTTTTTTTCTTTAAATTTAAAGAAACAATCAATAAAACAAATAGAAGACTAGGAGTCGTACATTGCTGGTTTGTTAGAAAACTTACTTAAGATATAGCATTAAAATTTTGGTTTTCTGTGCATAAGGCAAAATTGTTTCAATTCTTAGCTTTAGAGACATTACAAACACCACACTGAACAATCTGGTTCTGTAATGGGCAATTGCCAAAATTAAAAACTTAATGTAAAGTCCTTTTTCTAGACTAACAAAAATTTAAAATTTGTACAATCTCATAGTACACCTTCAAAAGAAGGACTTCTCAAGGCTTCCCCAAAGGCATCTATAATATCACTCATCTGAAATGTAAACATAACTTCAAACTAGAATGAAGCTGCCCATACTTAAACTTACTGATAAAATTGTACATTTGGATCCTTCCAAATACTGCACTGAGTAGCCATCTCCATCTTGAACACATCCCCTGACTGCTTCCTTGAAGGCATCTAAAATATCACTCATCTTATACACACACAATGCTGACTGATCAATAGGTACATCACTAGTCCCATCAGCTTCATTCTTAGCAAACACAGCATACAACACCATGTCCTCGGCATTCAAACTTAATGATACAGCAAGATCCTGACCTGCTGGGCCAATATGAGCAGCTTGTACCAAACTGTACACACTACCATCTGATCCTTGGCATTGTATGGTGATTTCTGTGTAAGAGTCAAATGTTGGACTGGTCTGACAGACTCTGTTCATTTTAGAAACAATGACATTGGAACCAAGATCGTCTTGTTGGGAAGTGATGAAGTATGTGAATCCATCAAATGAAAAACCTGCAACGTAAGTAATATGGAATGGATTTGATGAAGAATGAGAAGGGAAAAATTCAGTAAATGAAGAAAACCTTGTTCCTGATGGGGATATCAACAACTGGTCCCTACTAAGGATTCTTCTGCCAACTGATGGGATACCGCTATACCCATCCTCAAAAGCATAAGTCACAGCTACGTACAACCAGTCTCCTCCATCTGGCCCTGGTCCAATTGGTCCATCAGTTCCTGGTGCAATCAAACCAACAGTGGACAACTCTCCAAAACCAGCAACATTATCAACTGGACGAAACAACACATCAGTCAAATCATCTGGATTCCTGAACTGACACTTTCCTCCATTCTCACTTCCACATGTAATCAACCGATTCTGATTATCTAATATCAGGATTTTGTTGTAGTTGGTGAATGTATCACATCTATTACTCCCTAGTTCTTGACATGTACTAACATTCTGCAGCAAATTCAATGAACTATCCAGTCTGTATAAGTAGTTGACAGCTCCAACATACACAGCTCCATCAGGGCCAGATAGAGTGAAATGATTGAATTTAGCATTGTGGTTACCAGATGGATCACTGGGAGGTCTAGGAGGATGAGGATTACTGAATGAAGCAATGTGATAAGATGACAGATCTCCTTGCCATTCAGCTGATACAACACTACTTAATAATCCCAGCAGGATCAAACATACAGCCAACAAGATGGTTACGTGGCTCCTCTGGGCCTCCATTTGAAGCTGCATTGAAGTCTTTCTTAGGTTGATATAAACTGAACCCCTAGCTCTCGATCTGCAACAATGGAAATGATAAAAACATAGATAAATAAAAAATACAAACATAAATTACATCATGTTTTTGTTTTGCTCTCAGTCCATAAATCATACAAACAATTACAAAAATAATCACAAAGTTCAGTTCAATTTTGCTTGTAATACTTCTCAAATTAAGAATGAAGTTAATCCTAAGCAGCAACCTCTGAACTTTCAGTTCATATTACAAAGCAAATAATGGTGGGGCAGATAGGGGAAATATTTGGGGAATTGTGTTTTTTTATGAGGCAAGCATGGAATTTGGCACACAGTCTGAGTATACCATCAGAAAGATACCTAGTTGAAGGGCCACTTGTAAACAATATCTAATCTAGGAAGAATGCATTGGCAGCCATTTTGAAAACCCCAAAATTGCTTGTTATTCTACCTTTATTTTATTTAAATTCAAATCTGTAATGGCTTTTTAGCCAAATATCTTTCTCATGTTATACTCAGACAAAGTACAATATATTGTACTTGCACCATAAAAGGCACAATCCCATCATTTACCTGCTGTACTATGAAGCCACTTTGCCTTTAATTTAATCATAACCTCTGTGCAAATAAAGACCTCATTTTAAAGGAGAACTAGGCAAATACCTGAGGCACAGCCGAATATTGGCCTCAAGTCCTAAGGCCTACATTTATTTCTTTTAATTTCTGTCTAGTTTGCACTTGCCTCAGTTGAAATGTTGCTTTAAAGGTATTGTACACTTTTGGTAACAGCTCAAAATCAGTGTCCACATTTTGTGTGATTAAACATATGCATGAACAAACAAACCTGTGAAAGTTTGAGCTCAATTGGTCATCGAGGTCACGAGAAAATAGTGAAAAGAGATCTTATGTGTTTTCTGTTTTTTCAAATTATCGCGCGCGATAATTACTATTGTTTTACTCGTTTCTCAGAAATGATAGCATTTTAGGCAGAAATATTTTAAGGAACCCTTTCTACCATTACTTACTTTAAATCATGTAAGTTATGTGTGAATCTGTGAACATTGTGTTTTTCGATCTTACCAATAGTGTACAGGGCCTTTAACCCTTCATTGCAAAACATTATTCCCTACACGTATGCATGTAGTTAGTTTCAATGATCAACAACAATGAACGACAAATTTACAATAGCCTGAGTAGCAATGTTTTTCCCCTATTCACTAAAAAGGAACTATACCTAGTCAGCTTGCCCACAGGAACTACCATAAAATCAGTTTCGCTATGCCATTGTAAAGCAAACCCACTCACCTGGACAGACTTATTGTTCAATTCAAGTTCATTGTTCACTTTTGGTATGCACTAGGCCTATATTATGTGGTACGTGGGAACCAATAAATGAGCATAGAGATTCATCCCTTATGGGTATGGCTACACAATCGAAAAATGGGGGATACTTTTGAGAATGTTAACATTATTTGATGTACAGTGCTTTCAAAACTGAGTACCTTGACTAAAGTAGGCATACTCAAAACAGGCTAATATAAATAGTACAACACAAGGGAATTTTTGACTAACCTGTTTCATCATATTCAAAAGGCCATGCCACACGAGGCAATTTACAGGCAATTCATTCACATTTCAGTTCTCTCATCCATGTCTTAGGGATACATGTACAATGTAGTGAGTTACACTTACAGCTATTGCGCTGCCAAAGTCCAAGTGTTCCATGTGCTTGCACTGCAGTTGCATTGGTTGCCTCCAGTTCCAAGTTGCCTGAAAAATGTACCCAGTGTGGTTATAGTTTTAATCGTTAACGGCCCTTTAGAAGAAAACATTCAACACTTTGTCAATGTCAGCAGGCTGTGTGTTTTGAGGAAGGGGAACGTTATTGTCAATGACAAACGTCTACCCTCATTGGCCGGTTTGCACTTCACTTCCGTCTCCGTGCGTTAGCTATACACCGCAGCCGAGTCGTGAAAACCGGAACGACGAATGTCCCTTCCGTGTGACCCACAAGAGCTAATGATACTTATGGTAAAGCCAGACACACCTACAAAAATGTGTTTCAACAAATTAAAATAGTCACGTTAAGTAGTTTTTGCTAGAAAACATACCTGATATTGGTGCCAATTCTTTCCGGGTGCACAGCATCCGACGATTCGAGCTGGCGAGAGTGTGATGAACATTCCCTACTTCACTCACTAAAGTTGTCGTCGACAACGCATGCGCATATTTCATTTAGGGACGGGCTTACACAAAGTTTAATTCAGTTTGCGCATTCCTCGGTTTTTTTTTACCTTAAAAACAGACGGTAGCCCAAACTTGATACTGGCAATTATTGTAAATATTGCAATGCGACCGAAAACGTTCACTTGCCCAACTCTCGCAAGGGGAGACCTGCGGTGGGTCCGAGAGAACTGAAAACGTAGTTCAGAATTGTTTTAGTCCGGGAGTTTTTGAATGTCCCCTGGTAAGATTTTATAAGTTTTTTAAACAGTAAACAATTTTCGATGAAGATTACCTGCTCATAATATGATGATCTGAAATAAGCCTACTTATTTGACCTTCGCTCCTCGATGCCCCATATGCCCTAAACATGGTTATACGGAA
This sequence comes from Pycnopodia helianthoides, assembly GCA_032158295.1. NCBI lineage: Eukaryota > Metazoa > Echinodermata > Asteroidea > Forcipulatida > Asteriidae > Pycnopodia > Pycnopodia helianthoides. The sequence goes on along the minus strand of JASTWB010000154.1, from coordinate 23,188 downwards.
AGAAAAACTTGTTTAGGATTCAGAGTTAAGACAAGTAGGCAATTTGTGACAACGAGCGTATGGCCTAAAAAAAAACTAAACATGTTTAGCGTCCCCGCCCGCTTCCTTTTTAGAGGCCGCCTCCTTTTTTGTCTTCAATTTTTACGTTCTCTGACAAAACAAAAATCAACCCTAAAATACATAACAACTTTTTTTAAATTATATTTTAGCACACCGAAAAAACACACTGAAAAGATTGGCAACCATCTTGAAAAATAGCCCGGCCGGTTGTCTTGAAAAGTGTGTCGGGCGGCCATTTAAAAAGAAAAAAGAAAAAAAAACATTTGTTTAATTTTGTTTCGCCCAACCTAGACGAGGACTCAGAAGGACCAGTCTCATTTTTTATTTATGATATTTTCAACACGGATATTATGCAAGGAAGGCCTAAGAACAAGAGATATTCTTTCCAAGACTGGTCACATTCCTAGACAAATTTTGTTTAAGGCATTGCAAAAACAAAAACAAAACATAAAATACACAAATGAAAGCATATTTATTTTTCAGTATAACCAAGAAAAATGTAACCACAGGTTTATAGCACGAACAATTTTATTGTAAAACATATATATATATAAAAACTTCTAAAAATAGCTGTAATAGCGCAATCATATTTGAAAGTTTCATAAAATGTTTTATTAAAAAAGTATGCAGGGAGAAAAACAACCATAATTTGTTTTCCTTTTAATACAAATGAGAAAATGTAAAAAAATTCTTAGTCTTTGTTCATTCATGTAGTGGAAAAGAAACAGATCTGTCAATATTATGAGTAGTTAAAGGTATTGTACACTTTTGGTAACAGCTCAAAATCAGTGTCCACATTTTGTGTGATTAAACATATGCATGAACAAACAAACATGTGAAAATTTGAGCTCAATTGGTCACCGAGGTCACGAGAAAATAGTGAAAAGAGATGTTATGTGTTTTCTGTTTTTTTCAAATTATCGCGCGCGATAATTACTATTGTTTTACTCGTTTCTCAGAAACGATAGCATTTTAGGCAGAAATATTTTAAGGAACCCTTTCTACCATTACTTACGTTAATTCATGTAAGTTATGTGTGAATCTGTGAACATTGTGTTTTTCGATCTTACCAATAGTGTACAGGACCTTTAAGGTTCAATTTGTTTTATCTACGTGAGGGAGGAGACCCAAAATACCGGTAAGTAAAAAGTTATTGGAATGTTTTAGATGGTAACAACACATGAGGTTTGGACTACTTTTTATAACTTTGGGAATCAATAATTATTTGTTTTTCTGATATTTATGTACATTGATGAAATGTTGTCTAAGTTATAATGTAATTAAAGTTTAAATGTCACTATTCAATAATTTAACAAAATTAACTTTGATTATCTTATTAATATGATAAATATTACATTATTAATATCAATAAATCAGAAAAATGATTGTTTGGTTAATACTGCAATAATTAAGTATCTCTTGAAAAATCAGCTATAAAACAAATATATTAAGTCTCTTGAGTAATATAACTTTTTGTCAATACAAATTTACATTTTTCCAAATGAAGCAAAGCAAAATTATATATAAGATAATTACTTCATTTATAAAATAATAATGTATCAGCCACATGCGGACATAATAAGATTTTGTAAAATAAAAAATTGCTAGTGTGATTTGTGTAAGGTTATGTCCAAGTAGGTGGCTATGACTATGGCAGCGACTGGATTGCTGCATCACCCTTAGCAATGGCCATAGCCATAGCTGCCAAACTCCTGATACTGCCCAAGATCATTCTAATGATTATTTTGATTTGACAACAAATAAGAATCATGTGTCAGGTGGCAAGTTCTTCATGCCAGACAGTATTCCATGCAGAATAAAATACTCCTCAAGACAATTGTTATTGGTATTGTAAGGAAGCTTTTCTACCAAATTCAGTATTCCCAAATGTCACCAGGTGGTTCATATACTTTGTGCATTTCAAGGCTTGATCCCATTTCTCAGTAAACACACACCACACACATAGGCTGTGACCTCAAGGTCCCCCTACTGACTATAAACTCCCCTGTTGACCACTACATCAGCAAACCTTATTCTGGAAAAAAGTCAAAAAAAAGTGAATTAAAAATCTTCACTTAAAATTTGCAATCACTGCTTATAACTGTATTGTGCTTTTTAAGGCTGATTATAATGATTAACTAATTAGCGTTAAATATTATATATTTAAAAATAGTCTCCATCACACTAAAATTATTTTTAAACACAAAGTCAAAAGGTTAACTCATTAAGGGGCATCAAGACAATGACTTATGGCAAGTTTTTTTTTTATCTAACTGCAATGGTTGGGCAGGGGAGGGGGAGGGGTATGTGCACAGGTGCCGCCTTGGGGGGGGGGCACAAAAACGACTATGATTTATCAAAATTTTAATTTGATGTTCTTTTGTAAGAAGTGGATAGGTAGGTGTGTGTTGTGGTTATAGTACCTAAAAATTACACAGCGCTTTATCTACAGGTATCTCTAAGCACTTATTAATATCTTTAAGACAGGTTTTTTTTAAATAGTTTTTTTAATTTTTAGACAAATTTTTATGTAGCACTTTATAATGGTATTATGCCAAAAACATTGAGGCAAACCCCTTCTCTTAGTAGCGATAAGTGTGACTGGGTTCTTTTACGTATATTACACAACGAACCCAATCCTAAAGACGGAGCAATAATGGTTAGGACTCTTGCTTAAGGAAACAATTTTCAAGACCGGGACTCAAACCCACACTCTGCTAATCAGAAACACAACAGCTTGAGTCCAGTGCGCTTGACCGCCTGGCCACGACACGCCACAATAGCCAATAACTCTAACTACTAATTACTAATATCTTAAAGCACTGCTAAGTTTTTCAAAGACAAAGTAACTGCAACAGAACTATCCTCTTACCAAACCCCAGCTAAGCCACTGGTCAACTACTTGCTTGAAAATTACAGCTGATGGTTCTGGGAACCAAATGTCCTCACATATTCTTTGTGAACCAGAATATCATACTAAAAGATAGTTTGAGTAAAATTCAGTCGATATAATCCCTATTAAGCCTGTTTTCCCCATCATGTGATCATTACTGCTAATTGCTACAACATAGACAAGTATTGCAATTGGAGGAAAATCATCAGTGTTGTAGTCAAGTACTGCCGAGTACTAGGCTGGCAGAGTTGTACTCGAGTACAAATGCTTGGGCCATCGAGTACAAGTACAAGAGTCGGAGTACCATGTATTCTTAAATCCAAGTACCAAGTCCAACAGCTGAGTACCAAGTTCTTGGATCTCCAAGTATGAGTCTAAGTCGAAGTGTAAACACACTTTTTGGTTTTTTGTTTAATTTCTAGATGACAATGTGTACTTGTTATGATAACTATCTTTTCAAAGACAACTTCAATTATTTCCTTTTTCCCAGAGCTCTATTCCTCTATTTTTTTTTTTTTTTACATAAACACAAATATACTATAGAAAAGCGTAAACGAAAGCAGTATTTTGACCATAAGTACTTAAAATCAGAGCCCAAGTCAATTTCAATTGAGTATCAAGTACCTGACTTCAAGTACAACCTATTTTTTAGTTGAGTATCAAGTATGGACTTTGAGTACGAGAACTTTGCTAGGTGAGTAGGCCTACATCAGTAGAGGGAGAAAGCACAAAGTGAATGTAACCAAAATGGTGCTCGGGTAGAACGAGTATGAGTATCGAGTACAAGTACTACAACACTGGAAAGCATTTGCCATTCTACACAGGATCATCACCACTGGAGAGTGTCACTTGCACCTCCTCAAGGAGGTATCCAAGATGGGCGTCTTCATATTCTGGTTCAGACTCAAGAACATCCAGAATCTGAAAAAAATGAGAAGACAGAGTCCACCATCTTGGTCTTCCTTTATTTCAAGGCTCATTTATTATGTATTGGAATAATTTAAAAAGACCTGCTCTTAAAAACAATTATGGAAAAACCATGAGCTACAAATACAGAAAGAAGAAATATTTGGAAAAGAAGGAAGACACAGTAGAGGGAGAAAGCACTAGGTGATTGTGACCAAACTGAGGCAGGAAGAGAAATAGCCAGGCCCCTTATTGGTTGGGTATTATTAAAAAATTAAAAATTAAAGTATTTTCAAACTTACCGTTGGATTGTGTTGGCTGACAATATCCCACAGCTGTTCAAGGGTATTTAACTTGCTGAACAGACCAGTGAAATTCTGAAAAAAACAAGGAAAGGACGAGTTTGAGAACTTGCTTTTGAAATTAAAATACATGAAATGCCGCTTCTCATGTTTAATTTTTAATGTGGGTGTGATCCCTGGATATATGGCAGTTACAGGTTGAATGGCTTCTGACTGGCACCCCGAATAAAGATGACAGAATAGGCAGACCACCAACATAGGGCTAGATAGCACAGTTGGTAGAGCACCGGCACGTTAATCCAGAAGTCACAGGTCCAAGTCCCGCTCTAGTAAATGTTTCTTTGTTCAACCTAAAAATAAATCGCTTATTCGTATAAAATTGTTTAAAAACTATCTCAGGGTGGGAGTCAACATTATATTTTTGTATTTTGAAGTTTACCTCACAAGCTTTGTACAGCTCCTTTTTCAGCTCCTGGGTGGGCACCTGTGACAAACTCTGAACTCCATCATAGAAGTCCTGTACAACCTGCTGGTACTTCTGCTTCTCTCTGCCGTACAATAACTTATTAACAGAGGACTCCTGTCAACAAAAACATCGGTTTCAAAATCAAACTAGGTGTCCTCGTGTCTGTTTGATAAGCAGAACTCGGGGTTTTTCCGATTTGTTTTTTAAATTCAGTATGTATAAAACAAATAAAAACAAATCAGAACAAAGATGTCATCTTGTTTTTCACCTATAACTTGTCCCCGTCTAATGACATAAAAAGATTCAACTCAATCAAACTTTTACTTCTGTAAATTTACAACTTGAAAAAGTGCACCTGTAATGTGATGTCAAGTGACACCTGATGATGTCATGATGACATCGCTTTTCAGTTTATGCATTATTGACCTATTACAAGAACAATTTTGATTGTAAGATGTTAGATTTACATGTTAGATTAAACGGGTTCCTGTCTACAGACATACCAAGATTGAAGTCAATAGGACTTTCGTAGATATATGACTTTAAAAAAAACATCTTTAATGTGACATCACGTGACACATTATGATGTCACGATAACATCACTCTGTTAGACACAAGATCTATATAAGGTTTATGTGTATGCTATGTTTGATTTATATCTGAGGTTGTTTGATGGCCAAAGTGGCATCCAAAAAATCTATGCACAAAGTCTAAGGGATTTTAGATAGAATTAAAAAAAACGAAACAAACAAACAAACAAATAAACAAACAAACAAACAAACACCCCAAGGCAAAAAAAGGCTTCTCAAGCAACTGGAAAAGTGAACTAACAAATTCAGAAATAGTAACCTGTTCTCTACAGTTTCTAATTTAGGGGCATAATGAAAAAATCTTTTCTTTGAAAACAAGGAAAGAAAGGGATATGACAACAATCTCTCAGTTACCTGTCCGAGCTTATGCGTCTTGGTATCGTGTACATCATGGAATAACTGACCAATCACATCCATGCTTGCCTCAACGGAGCGAGTAGGTCGGATGTCAAAGATGTAGTCTGGATTTTTGATGGCATTGGACCAGAAGCGCAGTGGCAAACTGGACACAAATGGACACAAAACTTAACCTTGCACTGGATTTTACCACCAAAAATTGATTATTCAAAATACTTTTTCTGAAGTTGACCACAGAAGTAAAACAGAGTTAATTAAAATTGGTAGATAATCCTCATGGATTTTCAAGTCAACTAAAGCTTATCCCTCTAAACTGTTTCAATGGTTCAAGAGTTAGAGAAGAAAATTAGGAAAGAACAAAAAGCTCTTTGGTAAATTAGTTTTCAGCAAACTGTCAAAAATCCGCTTCCCTTTACAGTGGTAAAATGTGTTTTTGTTTATTCTATTTAAAGGTGGGGTCATAGACTGGCAACTACTCCAGAAATTCACAATCAAATAAAAATCATGAAAACTTACTTGGTGAGAGGCACCGCAGCAGTTGATAGTACAAACTATTTCAAGAAAGGATTCCCTTCAAAGTAATATGGATTGGATAATTTTTCACCCCAGAACATTTAAATCTGAGAAACCATTAAAGCATAAATCATTCATCAGATTTCTGAGGGTTAGTGTCCATTCGAGAATGCTGTCGCCAGACATGCAGTTGGTACCTGTTTCTACCTCGCTAAAAGTGGATGGATTGTACATTCTTGAGGAAATGCCGTGACAGTTTTTTTGCTGTTTTCTCAGCAAGTAAACACTGTATTCAACTGAATATTTCACATGCTACTTTTTGGGGTATCCTTGTTGATGTGTTTGCCATTACATAAATTGGCATTATGTTGACAAAAACTAATCTATGATCCTACATTTAAGTATCTAGTACTCAAGTAAGCATTGGTCATTTAATGAAAAATCACTTTAATACTTCACAGGAAACCATACACCTACTCATCATAACCAAACATTTCTCAACAGGTATTCCACATGAGAATTTAAAAAGGGAAGTAAAAACTTACATATTACTCTTCCAGATGTGTGTGATTTCAGGGTCACTTTCTTCCAGTTCATGTCGAATGGCCTGGCTGTCAAAAAAGTCAAAGAGGTACTTGATGGCCATGGGGGCGCTCTTCACAGATAGAATGGAGTGGAACATGTCATCAACGTACTTTTGAATGACTCCCTGTGAGAAAGCAAAGAAAAGTTGTGAAATAATTTAATTACATACAAAAGGGAAGAGCAGAGAGACAGTTCGAGATGCACCCACCCTCCAAACTGATATTTTTGCCATTAAATAAATTGTGACACTACTTCCTCTTTCGAACAAACCAAAACCAAACTTGTAGGTCTCTTCCCAACCCTCTTTACTGCATGGAAGTTTTGTGGCTGCCTCTAGATGGATATTATTGTGTAGGCCTCTGGATGGAAGTTAATGTGTTGGCCTCTAGATGGATATTATTGTGTGGGCCTCTGGATGGAAGTTATGGACTGCTAAAAAATCACAAGTCGACAGACTATTTTGTGTACCTTTGTTGACATGAGTCTTGGGAATGAGATCTCTTTGATCTTCCGGCGGCTGATCTTATTTCTGAAGGTGCCGGATGTCAACCTGGTGCAGCAATCTCTGGGTTTTCTCTTCTTGCCTTCCTCCTCCTCATCATCATATCCATTGTCTTCTTCTTGCACCTTTGACAAAAGATATTAAACAGTTAACTGCTTCCAATCCTAGTGCAAGAATAACACTTACTATAAGGTGAACTGTGCTATTCTTTTGGACTAATCCCTCATCAAACTCAAAAGTGTTTCTGCCTCAGAAATATCTTTGTCTTTTTGTAGCTTGCTAATTGCCTCAATAACTCACCAGATGCCAGTCTTTGACTCCTTCTACTGGCTCTACCTCTACCACCGTGTACCGATGCTTGCTGTATCTATTACTGCTAGCCGAGTCATCGAATCCAACATTAACTGACAGGCAAAACCATATATATAAAATACATATCAATTTACATAAGTTATGTCAAATGCCAAGTACATTTGAAAAGTCTGGACCTATACATTTACATAAATGTATACAATACAAGTATGTATTTTTGTAAAATGAGTATTTTGGTCTCACAGTCTTATAAGGGTTTTTTTTCGCGTCATGTTACAGTATTTGTCTGTCGTAGGAAAAGTATTAAAGTAATTTTGCTTCGCTTTCTCTTACAAGTTGGCCATGTTACCTCAGTTTTCATATTGTGCCCTTTATAATGCCTACTTAATTTTTTACCAGTAACTATAGGCTGTGCACACCATATGCAAGAACAGCACAGATTGTAACTAGTTTATACATCTATATGTAATTGAGAAAATAGAATTAGCTGTTGCAAACTGCTTACCAACCAAAAGGACCTGTAGTATAAATGCAAAAAATTAGTTAGTGGCCTGACGTTTCGAACCTAGCAGAGTCTTTCTCGAAGGCTAAATGACAAGACAACACACATACATGCATACAAGGGTAACAAGAGCAGTCAAGTGGAAATACATGAATAGAGAAAAGCAAGAAGCATTCAGAAAGAGCAGGGGTAAGCAGGGATTATGGAGACAAAAGGGGGGGGGGGTTGAAGGAAGGGGTAGGCTTGACCACAATGGACAAAATGGAAGGTTGGAAGAAAAGTAAATAATTAGTTAATAGGGCAGACTAAAAATATGGATATCTGTGGGAGAAAGGGAGAAGGCAAAGACAAAAGGTTATTAGTCATTTCCTTCTTGGATGTTCAAACCATGGGGCTGAATGGTCTTTATGCGCCATCCACAATTTCTCCCTACTCAGACGGACAATCTCTCTGGAGTTACCTAGTGCCTCAATGCCCTGTAAATTCATGTCGAAAATGGAGTGGTTAGGGAGATTGAAGTGGTGTCCTACAGGTGTATCCAGCTTTTGGGTGTTGACTGTGGATCTGTGGCCGTAGAAACGTCTCTTCAGTGTAGTTCTTCGTTTCACATATATATTGAACACCACAAACTCTGCAAGATATTAGAAAGATTAGATTAGTTGTGGTGCAGGGTGACATGACCCCTTGTCTTATGGGTGGTACCACCAGTATGGCTGGTAAAGGAGTCTGATTCCCTGATTCCCTGACAATGGTAATTCATTATTATACCGAGTTGCTGAACACCAGCTTCACAAACTACAACTTGTACAAAATGCTGCCGCTCGTGTTTTAACAAAATCTAAAAAACATAATCATTATTGCAGGAACTTCACTGGCTTCCCATTCGACAAAGAATTCAATTCAAAATTTTACTAATTACATTTAAATCTCAGATTGGCTTAACTCCATCTTACATTGCAGATCTTCTTGTACCTTACGCCCCTTCTCGCACTCTTCGTTCTTCTGCTAAGACCCTTTTAACTATTCCTAGAACTTCCTCATCATATGGCGATCGTGCCTTTACTGCTTGTGCTCCTAAACTAATAACATTAGATGCTGTAGTTCTCTTCCATTATTTAAAAACTTGCTGAAAACTCATTTATTTAACTCCACATACACTTAGCTTGTAACATGTCTTAGATTATTCATCTGTATAATTGTCTTTGTATTCTATATTTCTCATTTGCTGCTTATATGTTTTTGTTTTGTTTTTGTTTTTATTTTTTTGTTCTGCGCCTCGGAATAGGGTCTCGTACACTAGATAGATGGCGCATTATAAATGCATTATTATTATTATTATTATTATTATGTGTTGTCTACAAACGATGCATTTTGATGTGTTGGAACACCTAAAAGTACCCTGTGGCAAAGGGGATTAACATCATCATTAATGGGGTGGGACTTCTGCCTAGACAATGAGATCCCTGAGACTGGGTGGGCGTCGGTAGGCAACTATGGGTTCTTCCTGTACAGCACGTTGAAGCCGATCTGATGTGTGAAGAATATGATGGTTAGAACTGGTTATTTTACGAATGGGAGGAAGTGAGGGGTGAAAAGTAACAACAAAAGGAACTTTCCCCTTGGAACTCCGGTGTTGCTTGGGTCCTTTGGAGAGTACAGACTCCCTAGAACGAGCCTTGACTTTCTGAATAGCTCGATGGACTGCTAGGGAGCTGTGACCCCTGAAAACAAGGTGTTTCTTAAGTTTCTGTGAGTGGTGGAAAAAACCAGAATCATTAGAACAGATTCGACGGAGTCTGAGGGCCTGACTAGGCTATGCTGGTTTTGCAGTGTCGGGGGTGACAGCTGGTGGAGTGGAGGTATTGATGTTTATCTGTGGGTTTAACAAAGAGATCTGTGGTTAAGCCGTCATCCGTCTTTATAACTTTGACATCCAGAAAGTGGGTGTCCTTGGTTGAGTATTCATTCGTGAATTTGATGGTCCTGTGGAAGGAATTAATGTGGTTAATGAATGATATGAGGCTTGCTTCATCACTAGTCCAGATGAAAAATATGTCATCGATATAGCGCCACCAGACCCAGGGACGGCAAGGGGCCAACGTCAACATGCGCTGTTCAAGTTGACTCATGAAAAGGCAGGCCATTGAAGGTGCCATACGTGTACCCATTGCAGTGCCATGTACCTGTAGGAAATTCTTACCCAAGAACGAAAAGTTGTAATTGTCAACATTCACTGGAAGGGCATAATACTAATCTTTGTTTTCTTCGACTTGGCTGATTTTATTTACATATTTTTTTTCTCAGATAGAATGAAACAAGGATTACTATTGATCAAGAGAAACCACAATTTCAGGACAATGGTTTGGCAATACAATAATGCCAATGAGATTAACAGAAGGGGAAAACCCACTGGTCACATCTGTAAAGTCTACTAAAAGCAAGTTATAGAGGCCATGTCTATGAATAGATCAAGACACCACACGGAAAAGTACAAAGCCGGAATGTTTATTTAAATAGCATATTTTCTTCAATAATCATCATGAAGGAAATTCCTGAACATAATTTGTATCCAGGTATGCTTGTGAGAATTAAATATCTGGAAATTCTCACGAACATGTGACAATAATTTTCTTCCAGGGTATGTTCATATGGAAGTTCCTTGTTGCTAAAAGAAACAAAGATATTGACCAAGGAAAAGAAAGCACAGTAAACAGGTTCGATAATTCAATAATAATTAAAAAAAAATAATAATTTGAAGCCGGAATAAATGGTTGGTGGTACGAGTTCACATCTTCCACAGCAAATTTCCGTTTATCTTTTAAATAGAAAGGAATTGGTAATGGTCAATTCAAATTCAATTCAAAACATTTACTGTCATGATAAAAAGCATGACATTTGGTTTCCCTGTGCACACTAGGAGCATTCCTTTAAAGCAATTGGGCATAAACAATAGACTAGCAGGAACAAGAAATTACAAAAACAAATTACAGTGATACACAAGAGTAAGGGCAACAGGTTGGCACAGAAAACATTGAAAAGAAATAATTATAATACACAAAATAAAAAATGCACCACTGTTACCACAACCAGGGTTAACCACTACTCTTCCACATAAGTGTTCTGTTCTTTTTAAACTTGCACTACCAATGGGACCTACTGCTTAATGTCCCATTCGAAGGACAAAGCAATTATGGTGAAGTGTCTTGCTCAAGTGCAAAAACAGGGCTTGGAACTTGCACGTTGCTGATCAGAAACACCAGAGCTTACATCCAGTGATCTTAACCACTTGGCCAGGACACCTTTTTGTAAAAAAAAACCAGCAACAAAACAGGAAAATAGAAAAGAAAATAGGGAAATGTAAGCCCTCAGCACTAACATAAGCAGTGACTCACTCTAAAAATACAGAAATAATAATAATCAGATTATTGAGCAGTGAAAATGAGCCGACAGCTGTTGTCTAAAATAACTTACGGTACGTACTTTCCTCATTTCCCTGGGAGAACTTTAGAATAGGTCTGGAAATAGTTGCATTGTCAATGTGTCGCTTCTCTACAATCGTCATTTGATCGTTATCCTCAACCTGTAGGTTACCAAGGATAACAAAATACCAATCATACCAAAAAGCAAACAAAATAATAACAAAAACCATAAAAATCCCTGAAACAAACAAAGAAAATAATTAACAACTACAGAAAAAAGTGCCTTTATGTTTTAAATGTAACCCAGGCCAAAGCAGAAACAAGCAAAAACCATAATGGAATAAACAAAATAAGAGACTGATCATTCTCGACAACTTTGCACTTTCTTGGCAACTTGCAGCTAAGTTGAATAAACAATTAGGTATTTCAAACAAATAAATGTTTAACATAATCGTTCATTTGATTTAATTTTTGGTTTAATACTTGGTGTTGTATTTCATCTGCATCATAACACTTACATGGAAATCTTTTAGCATATTGATTCTTCGCCATTTTTCGGTCGGTGGTCTGGGATCCGCGTCTGTCAACACGAGGCGACCACTGACACCACGACGCCATTCTGATGATAAAGACAAATTATTCTCATTATTGTTAATTGTTATAGTTAATGGTGTGTCGCGGCCGAGCGGATAAGAACACCGGACTCAAGCTCTGGTGTTTCTGATCAGCAGAGTGTGGGTTCGAGTCCAGGTCAAGACACTTGTGTCCTTAAGCAAGACACTTAACCGTTATTGGTGCGTCCTTCGGATGGGACTTAAGCCGTAGGTCCCGTTTGTTGTGTAATGCACGTAAAAGAACCCAGTGCACTTATTGTAAAGAGAAGGGGCTCGCCCCGATGTTCCTGGTTTGATTGGCTGCATAGTGGGCCACAGCACCTTGTAAACCGTGACATAGCGCAATGTAAAGGAAAAAGGTCTCATACTTCAAAACGTAGCTCCACATACCTTCCAAGATAAATACTGAATTGTAGTATTAAGCGCTGTATAAATGTGAAGTATTACAGATTTTTGATTAGTTAAAAACCAACTTGCAGCATAAAAACAAGTAGTCAATTAAACTTGTATAGAATGATTAAAGCTTAATTTATTGAATATGATGGTAAACAAAGAAAAATTGGCTAGAGCAGGACTCAAACCTGCACCCTCTAGATTAACGTGCCGACGCTCTACCAACTGAGCTATCTAGACTTATGTTGGCGGTCTCCCTTTTTTGTCAATATATTTGCTAGTCAGAAACCATTCAGCCTGTAACTACTGTATAGCCAGGGATCACACCCAAGTTTACGATACAACCTGTGACACGGCAGCAGAGGGATCACATTAAGGGGGATGCAACTTTTTGTTCAAATATCAAATAATAAAGCACAAGGGAAACCGAGTGGGTAAATTGTTTAATAATCTTGGGTTGAACAAAGAAAAATTGACTAGAGCGGGACTTGAACCTGCAAACTCCGGACTAACGTGCCGGCATTCTATCAACTGAATTGTTTTCCTCAATGTGGGCTAAATGGCTCCACAACATTATTACAGTATTTGGACTTGTTTATGTTTATCTTTGATGGGCAGGGCAAAGGTGAAGGGGTTATACCCAGCAACTTCTTCACTAGAGAAGATTTTCACTTACCGAGACTGACTTGGTTGGCGCTGGGTCTGATGGAGTAGGGTTTGTTGCGATGGATGGCATCTAAGATCTTCTCCTTGACCTGCGAGATGGTGTCCACATCTAGCACCTTGACTTCCTTGATGATGTTTCCTTCTTCATCAAAGAGCACAACAACAGTCTGAGTGGGTACCAGATCAAAACATTAAAGAAACCATTTGACTAGAAAATGTGTTCCCTTTTATTTAGTATGGCAGGTACAGTTTGTAGGTGATGGGATTGTACCTTTGATGATACCAGCATGTAATTTGGAACTCAGTTAGAGTATGTCATGAGAAAGATATTTGGCTATAAGACCATAGCAGATTTGTCCTTATAAATATAGGTAGAACAACAAGCAATGGCAGCCAATTTGAAAATTTAGAAAATTGTTTATTTTTAGAAAATTCCCCCTACTGACCCCATGCAGCTTCCGCAAAATGCACGTCTACCATTTCCACCATTTTGGGAGTCAATTTGTTTGTGCACATTTTGAACCCCAAAGCGGGGGACAGGATAGGCACATGTAAGTGCACTGAGCGTCCTGCAAGAGGTCAGAATATTTCCCTGCTATTATGGAAAGGTGCAGTTCCATTTCATATAAGTATTCAGATTAGTTCAGCAACTCACAAGGGTATTGAACTTGATATCCTCCTCTAACATCTTCTCAAAGTTGAGAGAATATCTTGAACTGCCGGTGAAGACATCAACTGGACCACTCTCAGTCCGATGTTTGATGGCGCGGTACAAGACAAACAGAGGATAGGCAGTGTGATTCTGAAGAAAAAAGACAACATCAATCACACAGAACTCTTGCAGTGTGGTTTTACCTTATATATAACTTATATGGGAACATAAATTTAAATTGGTTTTACACCCTTACACATCGGTGTAAGAAAAAACAAAGTAAATTCTTTATCCCCAAAGCAAAAATTAACATCTATTAAATCGTTGAAGTACCAGCTGCGAAGGATTTGAACTACCTCTAGCCATCGGGCTAGCTCAGTGGTCTAGTGGTAAGACATCTGCTCTAGCAATGCAAAGGTCGTGGGTTCGAATCCCATCCGAGTGATTTGCCTGTGGATTTTTTTTCACAGAGTTCGGGAAAGTACTGAGTATACAGTGCTTAATACATATCGGTGTAAGGGTAAAGCCAAATTAAATTCTTTATCCCCGATGCAAAAAATTAACATCTAATGGAACATAATTTCATTGCAAATTAAACATGTCTACTATAACACATCTATTCCCATGGCAGTTAAATTGTTATTTGCAAAAAAATGGAAAATCAGATGGCAATATCCACCAATCGAAAATAAGTTTTCCCAATGAACTTGGTATTTAAGGTTATATTCTCAAATAGGAAAATCAAGGAACAAATACCTTGCTGGTAATACTGTTTATTTGCTGGTAATATTATTTATTTGACGCTTAAGAAAAACCTTGAAAACTTAAGGATTTTCTTTTTTAATTGAGTTCGGCCGAAAAGTCCATGTGTCTGTCATGCATTGTGCGTATAGTGTGTAATGCCTAAAATGAAAATGCATGCCAAGCAACCCACATAGTGCCATGTATCTGTATTGTGTAGTGCATTATTGCCCGTAAAAAAAATGATGTGCATTGCTTGGCATATATTTTTCATTCTAAAGGATTGCACACTACGCATTACACACAATGCAAGACAGACACATAGATTTTCTGCCTATCCTGTACCTTCAGTTGATCATAGAGGCACAGAGCCACCCAGTTTGATAGAAGCTTCTCTAAAATACTCTCATTTCTGTCAGAAAAAGAACAAAGTGCATTGAATCGGAAGAAAGAAAATCAATGTAATTAAACAAAATAAAATAAAAAGTTCTTTCAAGAAAAACTTGACAACATTTTGTTTTGCATTTCACAAAAGAAACTACTGAATTATAAAACAAAAATTAAAAAAAATTATATTTACTCGTGCGTGGAAAAAAGCTATTGAATTTTAATCTAATGTTTTTCCAGCAGAGATGATGTCAAAAATCAATGAGTAGCAGTGTGTAAATCTGTTAAAATAAAAAACTTAAGGATATTTTAAAGTAGGATTTGAAACTTTGCTTGGGGGAAAAGTTATTTAGAAACTAAGCTTTGAGGTAACACTGTGTAATTGTCTTTCTAGTGAGTTGGGGTATGAAAGCAGTTCTATGTTTCAGGATTATTTTATTCCACAGCATTAAACCAAAGAAAGTAAATCATAGAAAGTTACATATATAAATGAAATTATAGAGATGAGAATAAAGTAAATGTGATACTGCGGAGGGATCTATTAAAAAGCAAAGCTTCTACAATCCCGGCCAAAATGCTTGGGCCACTCATTCCTATAACGTTACAATAACCATACAATAACCATTCCCTGTCTCACAATAAACATTCTCTCCCCCGTTCCCAGTCCCCCCGCTCATTGTTGTCTGGAACGCAGAAGACCGTGCAACAATGTGATTCAACATTGAAAGGGGGCAGGGGGGCCCAACGAGATATGGCCGGGATTGTAGACAATGGTCCATATAGACCATGTGACCTTTGTTTACAAAAAAGTGGTTTTGTACATTCCTGGTTATTTCCTGGCAGGCAAGATACTACACTAGTCATATGGAAAATTTGACACTTTGTGTCATATTTGGAGAGTTATAAAAATAACGGCTGAACAAGTTTTCTTCATATAAAAAGTTGATAAAAATTAGACAATGCAATCTCAATGAAATATAAGATTGAATGTTTTCTTCCACTGAGCTGTGTACAAATCGTGCCTGCCTGAAGTCCACGCTCTGTGGCTCTTTTGTAAACATGTGATGTCATAGGTTACATGGTCTATAAAGAACGCATGTGCCCTGAGCCGAGAATAGAAAGTAAAAGTGACAACAAGACTCAATCCACATGTTGCTAATACAAAAACTAATTCAAACATACAGATGTAAACAAACAAAAACAGACAAGTACCTTGGGGCATGGACTGCACAACACGCAGTGTAGTGGATTTAAAATGTACAATTGCATAACAAAGATTCAGCAATAAGTTTCCAACATAACAGATTTGTATATATACATTTAAAAGTAGAAATGTGTGTAAAATTGTATAAAAGTAAATGACTAAATAAAAAAATAGTACAACAACTCAACATTTTTTATCAGTTTGCTCTGAATGTCCTCATAAGAAAGGTGTTCTGATTTGTTTAAGATTTAAAATTTGTTGAAAGAATTGTTAATGAGTATTACCTGAGAAAGAGTTGTCGTGTACGGTCATTTTCAGCGGCTGTCTGGATGAGCTCTGTCATCAGAGTAATCATTATGCTGAATAATAAAAAATGATACATTCAAAACATTATTCAATAAAGAACTACTTTGTTAAACAAAGGGGCTAGGGTACATTTCAGCATCAGGGCTCAATTTCATGGAGCTGTATTAAGCAGAAGTTATCGCTTAATTTTCTGCTAAGCAAAAATGAGCCGGATACCAGTCACAGATGGTACAAGTGGAATGGTAGTTTGGCTGGTATTGGAGCTGCCAACACTTGCATCTTGCAATCAGGGATGTTTTTTACAAAAATCAGGGAGATATTTAGAATTACATTAAACGTAAAGTTTCCACAATCAGAAAGATTTTTAGATTTGCTCATCAAAACGTGGAAAGATTGGTTTATTTTCAGGGAGCTTTCTGCAGAATCAGGGAGAGTTGGCAGCTCTGCTGGTAACCCAATTTTGGTAAGCATAATTATTTTGTGCTAAGCTACTTTTTTGCGGTTAAGCAGCTATATGAAATCGGGCCCAGGCTTTACACTTACAGATTTCATTCAAAAGCTTGATGGACAAGTAGGTTTAAGCCCATCAGAATTTCTACTGGGGTAACATCTTAGAATTCATTTGTTTGAGGTACCCATGATTGCTAATTACAGGATTCGAACTGGCCTCTCATCTCAAGGCACCGTCAGTGGTCCAGCAGTTCAGATGTCTGCTCTAGAATTCAGGGGTGGTGGGTTTAAATCCCACCAACAAGTAGCATGTGGATTTTGGTTTTTCAGGACACAGAAAGCACCGAGTGCAAAGTGCTAATCACACAGCTATGTTTGGAAAAAACTAAATTTATAGTTGTTTGTTCCTAGGTTTTTGGGTGTGGGAGACTTGAATTTAAAGCTATGAAGGACAAATTTGAAGAATACAATTTTTGGAGTTATACTTTGAGGTTGAAATGTGTGTTTTTCTTCTTTTTTATTCTCTGTGTACAACAAAGAAATAATAAAAACAAATAGTCAGAGTAACTTGTTAATACTTACTCAGTCAAGTATGTCAGCTTGTTCTCCATGATCATGATGACTGTAAGCAGAGATGCTATCAACTGCCTGAACAATAACATCGAATTAAAGGAGTGAAAAACCAAACAATATTTCTGACTGCGCTTTCAGATACAGAAATTACACACGTTCCAAAAAACCATACAAGATTGAGGTTGAACAGTTTGTACAGAAATTCAGTGTCATGAAATGTTATTGTATATAATTTGGGGTTGAACTAAGAAAATTGACTAGAGTGGGATTTGCACCAACGACCTTCAGATTAATGTGCGGGCACTCTACCAACTGAGCTATCTAGCCTTATGTTGGCGGTCTCCCTATTTTGTCAATATCTTTGTCAGTTTCCCTCAGGGTTTATTACTTGATACTGTATATATTTCTTTTAAACAAAAAACAAAATCACCATCTCAAATTTTTGATTCAAGTGAGTAAAATTACACTAGCTGCTCTTTCTTCAAGCAAATTACATTGTAACTCTGAAGACAAGATAGAACACTAAAGAAGTGGCTTACTTTTGTCTGATGGGTAACTTTGAGTTGCTCTCTGCGTCCAACGTCTGAATCAGAACAATTAAGAAAGCCTTGTTGCTGAGAAGACTGGAAAACTTCATCATTGCTTTCTGGATATTTTCATCTGGATACTAAAAACACATATGTAAGAATAGACAGGACAGGGAAAAATTTAGGAAATTTTTGGAAGATCTGGTTGATGTATGATTTATTTATCAGGTTCATAAATAAATAAGTGGGTTTTTTCAGAAAAATCTGAGTGAAGTGCCGGTGAGCGAGTGGCAGACACTTACGTCTTTATCCTCGGTGTCCGGTCTCTCTTGCCCAATAAACAGCATGTTGCTGGCGTACTCACGGTGACTGACAAATGGCATTCCAATTCCTTCTAAGTCACTGGTCAAATCTGTCAAGTCTGTCTGAAGATCGGCAAAGGCTGAAAAAGAAGGATTTAAATAAAGAGGAGAGTTTAAGACTCATCAACATTAATCCGCAGAGTTTGACCATAGCGGTAGCCTGCTTGACAAGTGGAAGTGAAAAAAGTGACCGGCGAGTCAAAACACTTCCGTTTGTAGTCCACTCGGCCAGTAAAAACTGTGTTTTAGTCAAAGCAATATGTGAAGGAGACCACAAGGTTCAAAATAAGGCACTTACTTACAAACTAAGAAAATGATTACAAAGTTTTCAATAAAAGAGATTTTCTCATGACACGGATGCACTACATCGTTATTTTGTTTTGTCCATAATGTGGTTTTTGACCATGTGGTTTCAATAATTTGGCAGCTAACTGTACCAGCTAGGTACTTGTAGTACTACTGGTAAGGAGCGTATTTTTGCAGTGGGGAAATGTGACGATTGATTGAGGAAATTCTTGGAAATACATGCTGAATAGTGAAAAGTTTAGCAGGTTCACTAGTCCGGCGGGCAAGTGAACAAAAAAATAAAAATAAAAACAAACACAATAAGGAAAGTTCTTGAAACTGTAGCTTGACACTTTTTCAACATAATACAGTGTCACTGAAACTAGGACAAGACTTAGTATATGATCCACCACACTTCCAGTCAATTTACATATGAAAATTATATTTGAAATTATTTAATAACAACTCAAACCTTGATAGAAAACAATGAGAGATGTTTGAAGTTCTAGCCGTTTTTTAACACTGTAACCATTTTTTGTGGCATGTCGAGGCCGAGCGGTTTAGATCATTGGACTCAAGCTCCGGTGTTTCTGATCAGCAGTGAGTGGGCTTGAGTCCCGGTCATGGCACTTTCGTCCTTGAGCAAGATGCTATACCATAATTGCTTTGGCCTTCGAATGAGACATTAAGCCGTAGGTCCTGTGTACTAGGATTTGTAGTACACGTAAAAGAACCCAGAGAGTAGGGGTTAACCCCGGTGTTTCTGGTTCACATTTCAAGTACACTTGTTTACAGGTTTTCTCAAGCTTGCGAGCTACAGTGATTAAGTTCACTTATGAGGCATCCTTGGATTCATAACCAAAAATATAACATCATAGTAATAATAAAAATAACAACAATGAAGTACCTTTCAAAAAGCGACAAAGAAGAGGTAAACTTCCCCTAACAACATAAAGACTGTTTAACTTTGTTTAACACCTGGTGTTAAAAATGATGACTAAGAAGCACTGAAACAATGACACAGCAATGATTTCTTTGTAGGACCTCAATACCTTGTTTGATCTCATCTGACAGAGCCACTTCAAGGGCTTTCATGTCTTCCTGGATGAGTCTAGTCTCTCGTTTGGATCCGTACAGCTGAGCCAGGAAGCACAAGGCAACGATGAGAATGCACACCAGGACTGCTCCACTGACTGATGAGACTAGGATAGGTAACAACTCCACTGGGGGATAGGAAATGTAACCTATACGGAACTCTAGATTGCTGTGAACAACCTGAAGAGAGTAGAGAAACAAGGTTCAATCAGGGCTAGTTTTAATATGCGTTTTGATTTGATTTGATTTTATTTGATTTCATGAAATGTCTGTAGACTTGCATAAACTCCTAATTCAAGATTTAATTCTGTGTCTTGACCCAAGGTGTCCTGGTCAGATGGTTGCTTCTTGAGTAAATTACAACTGAGATTTGTCTCGAGACTTACCCAGAGTACGGAAGCCCTCTACTACCTTTGTCTTAGCCCATAAGGCATCAACAGATGGTTGTTCCTCAGGTAAACTACAACTGAGATTCATTTTAAGACTTACCCAGACTACAGGAAGCCCTCTCCCTTTGTCTTGGCCCAAAGGCCCCAACAGATGGTTGTTCTTCGGGTAAATTACAACTGAGATTCATTTTAAGACTTACCCAGACTACAGGAAGCCCTCTCCCTTTGTCTTGGACCTTGAAGTCCCAGCAGATGGTTTTTTCTTAGGTAAATTACAACCAAGAGCTGTTTCTTCAATGAAGGTCACATTACATCTCACTGTTCCGACATAAATGAAGACTTCTGGGACAGTAATTGCATTGTCGATTCGTTTACCCTGATTTCAGAAAGATTTTAATTATCCAAGGTGGAAAGTAAATCACGACTACACTACCTATTTTGGCAATTAGATACTTGTGATTCAGTGATTGCACTGTTGATTCGTTCCCCCTGAGATTTAAACAGAAAATGTTGACATACCTTAAACTACTCATAATAATGTTGATAATATCACTGATGTTTGTTTGTTTTTGTTCCAAGTGAGTTTAACCATTTAGAGATCATTTATTGTGTATAACCATCACCATATTCTCAGACATGGTTCTGTTGTTAATTTTTTCAAACAATTTTTTTCTTGTAAAAGTGTCTGAAAAAAGTAAAAATAATAATAATCAGACATTTTGTTTTGGTTTTAGAAACATAGATACCATGTTAACATGGGAAACACTGGAAAATGTCACCTCAGGTCAGGCCCCCCTTTGGTTGAATGAAAGTCAGTCAGATCTTGCAGCCATTTGCGGTCGCTATGGGCATTTTTGGTACAAGCCGTTTGCGCCCGCTGTGGTCTCTAAAAGGTTAATGCCTGTAATCATGCAGGAACTCCTCCCTCTGAGCCCAGTTAGTATTCTGGTATCAGTTACCATCATGCAGGATTTGTGTATCAGATCCTGAGGTTCAAACCGTTCAAACCAAAATGACCCAACAACAACTACAGAAACAGACAAACCAGAAAGCCAACAGCAAAACCTGACTCTAAAAACATACTCTGCAGTAACCCCTGCAGTCTACCCCTTGCATATGACGTCAAAAGCCAAAAATAGCGCCCTCACAGAGGTCAATGATGACCTATCAATGGCTGAGAGTTGTGCTCAGTACCCATCCATGTTTCCATTGTTGGACCCCAGCGATGGCGACAATGCATAGTTCAGACATACAACTTTACAATCAAAAAAAGAAACAGAAAAACAGGAAACTGCCTTGGACAGGAACATTTAATACAGTGTTTTTTAAAAGTTTTTTATGGAACACAAAAGCAAGAAAATCAAGGAAATCAGCCGAGAAGTTGCATGCCTGATAGTTATTGACCCAAACCTGACGTCATCATGACAATACTCCTGGTTGCACCATTTTGGGATTCAATGTCCTTGTTGGATATAGTGCAACGTGCAGGTTAGGCCACGTAGCGTTTACATGCTTCTGGGTTAACTCCATAATGGTGAGCATGGCAGCACAGAAACCGCGTAAGACAATGGTGCGATGGGTCAATATACATCGGTGTATGAAGTATAACCCAAAATATTATTATTTATCCCTTACGCAAATAATTACTTGTTCACAGTACCCACTGCTAATTACAGGATTCTAACTGACCTCTCATCAACGGGCATGCTCTAGTTGTTAAGTGGTTAAGATATCTGCTTCAGAATGCGGGGGTCGTGGGTTCGAATCCCACACGAGTAATTTGCCGATGGAACTTGGAAGCGTTGCACAGACAGTGCTTATTCACACATGGACACAGGATAAAACCAAATCACTCTAGCCCTTGACTGACATCGAAATGGTGTTATGAAATGGGAATATCAACAATTAATTTGGTTTACCCATTTTTGATAAAACCTCACCTTGATTGTCATCAAATCTCCCTCCTTCTCAAACAAGTCGTTTTCAAACTCGTCATACTCCGGATCAGGAAAAAACTCCATGTCAACGTCGTTGTCTTCTGACCACGTTAAGAGGTCACTCACACCGTCCATAATGAAGCCAAAGTTTACACTGAGTTCAGAGAGAGAGCTGTTTATGGCTGAGCTTATATTCGGCGTCAGGCAACACATGAACTCTGGACCTTCTGCAGCACAACTCTAAAATACACATTTTGTAAAATACGAAAATTTCATAATTTGTTGTCATACAATAATAACAATAATTTTAGGTTGAACAAAGAAAAATTTACTGAAACAGAATTTGAACCAAGGGCAAGATAGCTCATTCGGTAGAGCGCCGGCACATTAATAGGCAGGTCGTTGGTTCAAACACCCCTCTAGTCAATTTCTCTTTGTTCAACCCAAAATTGTTTTTAAATAATAAACTAATAACATTAGATGCTGTAGTTCTCTTCCATTATTTAAAAACTTGCTGAAAACTCATTTATTTAACTCCACATACACTTAGCTTGTAACATGTCTTAGATTATTCATCTGTATAATTGTCTTTGTATTCTATATTTCTCATTTGCTGCTTATATGTTTTTGTTTTGTTTTTGTTTTTTTTTTTTGTTCTGCGCCTCGGAATAGGGTCTCGTACACTAGATAGATGGCGCATTATAAATGCATTATTATTATTATTATTATTATTATGTGTTGTCTACAAACGATGCATTTTGATGTGTTGGAACACCTAAAAGTACCCTGTGGCAAAGGGGATTAACATCATCATTAATGGGGTGGGACTTCTGCCTAGACAATGAGATCCCTGAGACTGGGTGGGCGTCGGTAGGCAACTATGGGTTCTTCCTGTACAGCACGTTGAAGCCGATCTGATGTGTGAAGAATATGATGGTTAGAACTGGTTATTTTACGAATGGGAGGAAGTGAGGGGTGAAAAGTAACAACAAAAGGAACTTTCCCCTTGGAACTCCGGTGTTGCTTGGGTCCTTTGGAGAGTACAGACTCCCTAGAACGAGCCTTGACTTTCTGAATAGCTCGATGGACTGCTAGGGAGCTGTGACCCCTGAAAACAAGGTGTTTCTTAAGTTTCTGTGAGTGGTGGAAAAAACCAGAATCATTAGAACAGATTCGACGGAGTCTGAGGGCCTGACTAGG
>JASTWB010000153.1:0-38348 GCA_032158295.1 Pycnopodia helianthoides | reverse complement strand
AAACAAGTAAATGGAACGAGCGGATCTGGTTAGGAAGCATTATACCTCCATTCAATGGCCGTAAAATAATTTCCTAAAGACTGTCGTTTGCAAAGGTAGCTCTAGCGGGCGCTACATTTATTTGGGATGGATGTGGATGCACCAGCGTAAACTTGGGACATAGTTGGGACATTAAGGTACAACTGTTCAATGCCTGATTCGTAGGTACACCTGTACGTATTCCACGAAGTCCAAATTGCGCCAGAAAAGGGTAATAATATTGGGTTCACCCTATAAAGGCAGTTGTTCATGTGAGCTTTCCTTCGTGATGTGAGTGTAGTTGTGTGAAATACTTTTTTTTTGCCAAAGTAAACATTTTTAACGGGCACCTCATTTTATACGCCGGGCGGATTTCTAATTAGCCCGTGCGGATTACTATTTCATCCGAACCCTTGCCCTTAGCACTTTACAGAGTTTTGTCAAAAATATAAAGAATATAAAACGAATCAAACAATAAACTACAAGTCAATAAACCCCAAATCAAAATAAATAAATAAATAAAAACACAGGCAAATCCCTCGGGTGTGTGATTCGATCCCATGACATTTGAACTGCTAAAGCAGATGTCTCACCACCAGACCACCGAGCTAGTGTGTCTTTGATGACCGATAATAGTGCTACGTATTTGCGTGGATTAGACTATGGAGCTCCATGATTAGATGATTAAACCATTAAACTAACGCCAAATCAGGCTTGGTGGACATTCTGATCAATGAACCGTCTGATCAATGGAGCGGAACAGCCAGCCACAGTGCTTTTTGATGAAATGATGAGGAGTTAATATTGAGATAGGCCTATCAATTTTGGGGGTCAATTGGGGTCACACTTAATGTATCGTTTGTTTAGTGTTCAGTGCCCTTTCCGATAATGTATAGATTGTAAAAATCCAATGTTTGGTTCTCGACATATGATTTTTTTAAACAATAAACTTTGAATTAATATATTTCAATACCCGATGACATCATATGACAGTTTCATCTCCTAATGGATATCTAACTATGTGAAGTTTCAAGTTTATATGTGCTTGGGAAGTGTGCTTTTGTTAGCGAAAAAGCGACGGGGAGAAGGAAGAAGTATTAAGAAAAATGATAACAAATTCGAAGTGTTCGGATTTTTGGCCTGAATTAATGAGTCATCTGTTTTCAAGTAAAGCTGACTGGGGTGAATGTGACTTGTGCTGTTTGTTATTGTGAAAACAGAATGAATAACTATTAAAGAATCTTTTTTCTAAGCGTTTTACAGAACTTCCAGTTTTACGGTTATGAGTTAGGGTTAGCAATCCGTTATTATGTATTCACAATCCGTTGTTACAGATTAAGGTTTATAGTACAGATTCGCATCCGTATAATAACAGATTTTTCTGATTTAATTCCAGTCAGATATTAAAAGACATACAAATCACTAGAGCAGGTGGACATTTCAGTGAAGCCTCCTCTTATATTCCTTGGTTTCCACTACGCCATCAGACGTGCAAAACGGGAGTAAATTCATGCTGAACTTTGAGTGAGTTTGAGGATTTGAGATTTGTACGTGTGTACTACAACAACGTAATGATGTTCAATGAACTTTGACACGTCTAAACCTGCACACAATACGTGACTGCATGTCAGCAGTATGCAGGTTTGGTGACCTTGTAATCAATGGAGCGCACAGCCAGCCACGTGCTATTGGATAGATAAGGATAGTATGCATGTTTTCAGTGGTTCTTCCAGCACGTGCTGCTGGATTAGATTCAGTGCAGTTGTTTTAATTACTTGAGCATTAACGTCCAATTTCGACGGGAAGTTAGGGTCAAATTGGTAACATTTCTGTGGAAAAGTTTGTGGAGGAAGAACAACATTATAACCTAATGTAAAAATTGTAACTAAAGTATAAGTAGTTCTTGAGATATGATTTTTTTTAATTTTCAACTCCCGGTGAATCGGAAGTCAAGGTCAAATGTGGTCACACTCTGTGTAGGGTTTTTTGAGTTTCCAAAGGCCTTTCCGATGATGTATAGATTGTGAAAATCCGTTTTGTGGTTCATGAGTTATGGTTTTTTGAAGTAATAAACTTTGAATTAATGTATTTCAATACCTGATGACGTCATCATGACGTAACTAAAGCGGTTTCATCTCCTAACAGATATCTAACTATATGTGAAGTTTCAAGTTTGTATGTGCTTGGGAAGTGTGCTTTTGTTAGCGGATAAGAGACGAGGAGAAGAAGAAGAAGTATTAAGAAAAAAGAAGAAAAAAACGGAACAAAAACAAGAGGTGTTCCGGGCGGATTGCCCGAACACCTAAAAAAAAACGAACAAAAACAAGAGGTGTTCTGGGCGGATTGCCCGAACACCTAAAAAAAAAACGAACAAAAACAAGAGTGTTCGAGCTATGCTCGAACACCTAACTAGTTAGCCAGTTCTTTATATGACTACAGACCAAGATCACCTTTTCTACACAAGCTCCTGGATGGTTTGTGGTGGTTTGGTTGTCCTAAGATTCTCTCCATGAGCAAAGTGCCAGTGAAGGTCAAGGTCATGCTCCCTCATAACTGTCTATGAGCAGTACAGGCATTTCATCTTGTCCTTATTACAGTGGTGTTGCTCCTACTGAGCCTCAAATTTGCCTGCGTTGAGAATTCATTTTTACTTTCAGTGCACTGGTTTTGGCGTCTACTGCATCCCAACCTTGGCCTGCATTAAAAACTAAAACGCAGAGGAAGTCTGGTTAAGGCTATATACACCAATCGCTATGTCTTGGTTTTCACTGAAGCTTACTACAAGTAGTCTGGGGCTCATCACCACCAGCGGGTTTGCATGATGCGTTTCTGACTTCAATTTGTTGCTAAGTCTCGGTCTTTATCTTGCATCTTCGGCCAGTAAAACTTGGTTATTCCAAGGTGTCCTCCAGTAGCTGATTTGTGATGCCGGCAGAGGACTTCATTATGCAAATCAGGAAGCACTACTTAAAAATAGTGGACCTCATTACTGGCTTCATCTTCCCACCTTCATTGCAATACCCCTTCCTTGAGAAAAAGTTGTTTCCACTGGGTGTTTCAATCCTTGTTCTCCATTCAAGTCTGTTTGCTGGCACTGCACTTGCAGATGAGATTCAGAAAGTTCTGCAGTAATTCAGAAAGGGCCACTCCGGCTCTCTCAGTCTGGCTCACATCCTAAACATGTGTTGTTAACTACATGACTGTCCTCCTCAAACTGTGTACCAATCCAACAGATAAAAGTCTCATTAACCATACAGGAATAAAATAACCGTACTCCTCCAACAGTGTGCCATCCCACAAGATGAATATCTTGGTTACTATACAGGAATAAAATTACTTTTCTTCTCAAACTGTGTACCATGCCACAAGGTGAATGTCTTGTTAACTATACAGGAATAAAGTAATCGTACTCCTCCAACAGCGTGCCATCCTATAAGAGGAGTGTCTTGTTTAGGATTTAAAGAGATATCATGTGATACAAAGATCCTGTTTTTAACAATTATTGTTCACCAGATAAGGTTTTTATTAAAATTAACAGTTAATTTTATGTCATCAATTATGGCGTCATCATTTTGACATTGTCCTTCCGAATAAGTGATGTTTCATTTAGGCCCTACACACTAAAACAAACAAAAAACAGAACAATGACAAGTGGTGTTTGTGCACATTATTGCCTGAACACATTAGTATTGAAAATTTCAAGCTTTACTTACAGGCTCAATTGTGAACTCATCAAGTAAAACTTGTGTATATTTTTTCCTGTGTCATTACAAACAGAATTGTTTACTTAGAAAGCAATTAGTGTAAAAATCTGACATTTTTATTTCTGTATTCCAAAATAGTGGCAAAATCATCAAAACTGCCCTGTATTAGTGTCTGCGGGAAAATTGTTTTTCCTTGTGACTTAGGTTTTCCTTTAAAAAAGAATTGTAGAAAATTTTCCCTTTAAATTGGTTTTGAACTTTAGAAAAAAATGGCTGCCTTCGTCGTCCTTTGCCACTTTATAAGAGGCGTTGCGTAATTTTTGATACAAGATATGTGTGCCAAGTAAATCAATATCACTCTAGATTTTCTAGATGTTATTTTCACTTTGCTGCACACACTTCTCGCATAATAACTTTGGTTTATTTTTTGTTCATATCTTATTGATCAATATTTTGAAACCCTGTGCGACTGTGTGAGTGAGCGTGACTAACACATCACAGCCAGTTATTGAGGTCAGTTTGCCCTCTACCTAGGAAGACCTTCCCAGTTAGGATGTTCACGTTGCAAATGTCAGATTTAATGGTTCGGCAACTGTTCGGCAAGACATCGGGCCAACGTCAGAAATTTGATGTTATTTTCACTTTGCTGCACACACTTCTCGCATGGTATATTGTTATTGATATCTTTTTGATCAATATTTGGAAACTCTGTGCATTTCTGTGAGACTGTGTGAGTGAGCGTGACTAACACATCACAGCCATTTATTGATGTCAGTTTGCTCTCTACCTAGGAAGACCTCATTCCTAGAACCAAAGAGAATCCTGGATTCAAAACCTGCCTTGTTAAAAATGGCCCAAAGTCTACAAAACTAGTTTACAAATTGTTTATATGACTATGAGTAGGATCACCTAATTGCTTTTTAAGTTGTTTACTACCACTTTAATTGAGGATCTTTGGGCAATGGAAACACTCTCTTTATCAAAATATCACTGTTATGCAATGAGGTAATGATTTTCTCGAGGGTCTTGAAATAATACTTTTTTAATTTAGTTTATGAACAAAAACATAGGACTGAAGTATCACCTGTTGCTAAAATGCATAATAAGAATTTTATATGGCCAACCTAATTGAACTTGTCTTCTGTTTGTGAAATTAGGTTGCAAGTAGATATATTGAAAAATTCAGATTCAACAAGCAGGCTCAACAGTGAGTTCATGAAGTACAAATTGTGTAAAATTTGTTTCCTTTGTCATTTTACACATAATTGTTAACTAAAAATACAATTAGTGTCAAAAAAAGGCAATTTTTGTTGTTATATGTCAAAGTAGGTGACAATATCATAAAAAATGCCATGTAGTGGCAATTTGGGGGAGTATTGTTTTTTGCCTTAAGCATCTAGGTCTTGCTTTAAGAAAAGAGTTGGAGAAAATTTACTGGAAATAAGTTTTAAGAAAAAATCAAACATAAATAAAAGATGGCCGCCAGCACCATCCTACGCTGTTTTAGAAA
This sequence comes from Pycnopodia helianthoides, assembly GCA_032158295.1. Classification (NCBI taxonomy): domain Eukaryota; kingdom Metazoa; phylum Echinodermata; class Asteroidea; order Forcipulatida; family Asteriidae; genus Pycnopodia; species Pycnopodia helianthoides. Next base: position 33,116 of record JASTWB010000153.1, on the reverse strand, counting down.
TGGCACTGTACAATTTAACACAAGATACGTTTGCCAAGTAAATCATTACCACTCTAAAAATTTTGGATGTTGTTTTCACTTTGCTGCACACACTTCTCGCATGACAAACTTTGTTTATTTTTGTTTACAATTTTTTGTTCAATTTTTTTGAAACTTTGTGCATTTCTGTGAGCGAGGTTAACACATCACAGCCAATTATTGATGTCAGTTTTCTCTCTACCTAGGATGACCTTGTTTACAAGTTCTTTATATGACCAATGCTAGGTTCCCACTATCACGATTTGCGCCACGATTGAAATCGTGGTCTTAATCGTGGAGTAATCGTGGTGATCTTATCAGATCTAATCAGATCTTATCAGATCTTGAGGTAAGTCGTGGCAATCTTGTTAATCGTAGAAAAATCTTGGCCACTTCAAAAATGTTCTTTAATCAACACAAAATTTTTTTAATCATGATCATCGCATCAGATGATATTTATATAAGAGGAGTGTCTTGTTAACTATACAGGAATAAAATAATCGTACTCCTCAAACTTTCTGCCATCCCACAAGGTGAATATCTTGTTGACTAGACAGGAATTAAATCTATGTTCTCTTCAAACTGTGTACCCTCCATTAAGATGAATGTTTTGTTAACTAGACATGAATAAAATTACTGTACTCCACAAACTGTGTTCACTCCCACAAGACGAGTATCTTGTTAACTATGCAGGAATAAAATGACTGTACTCCACAAACTGTGTTCACTCCCACAAGATGAGTATCTTGTTAACTATACAGGAATAAAATGACTGTACTCCTTCAACGGTGTGCCATCCTATATAAGAGGAGTGTCTTGTTAACTATGCAGGAATAAAATACTCCTCAAACATGGTACCATCCCACAAGGTGAATAATTTGTTGACTAGACAGGAATAAAATCTATGTTTTCTTCAAACAGTGTACCCTCCAACAAGATGAATGTCTTGTTAACAAGACATGAATAAAATGACTGTACTCTACCAACTGTGTACCATCCCACAAGATGATTGTTTTGTTAAATTTGCTGGGATGAAGTGGCTGTACTCAGTGTTTGAAATTGTTTCTATTATTATCATTGTTTGAAAAATAGTTATCATGTTTTCATCTCAAATCCACTTTGCCCACTTTGTGTCATTTAATTATTTACTGTTTTAAACAACTAGTCATTTGATCAATTGTTTTGTAGTCAGTGAACCTTTGCTTTAATACTCAGGCATGCAGTTTCAGTTTGCCAAAAAATAAAAAATAATTGGCACAACAAGACATTGTCAATGAGTTTTAATATTGAAGGGCACAGCTGAGAAATCAAAATTAAAGAAACCAACTGAAAAGTTCCCTTTGAAGGTGTTCCAATATTCCAGAGAAATTTGTGCTATTTTACCAAAAACATCACCACCAGTCTGTTATAGCTAAAAAGAAACCTGTAAATCGTTGTCCCAAACCACCCTGGACAAGACAAGTAGCAAGACAAGTTCTCTTAAGAACAATACTACACAGCAAAGTAGATATTTATACACAAGGTGTTACCGCAAACCAAATATATATTGATACCTCACCATGCAATGCCTCAAAACCCATAAACCACCCTGGCTTTCAAAACATTTATGATTTTCATTACTTAGACAATTGTATTGCACATGTTTGTTTCACTAACCAATGGAAAAAGGGCTTATAAAAATTCCATGTTCCCTTTGCTGCAACTTATTGTACAATTACTTGACATTGTTCAGTTTCAGTTAACCTTGAATTGACTGAGAGTAAGATGATTGTTCACCACTTTGGACCACCACCAGATGGTTTCACTCCAGGTCAACACTGGGTCACACAAGTCATGAAACGGGTACCAAAACAGAACCGATGTCAGACTACTCAACAAGGTAAGCGAAAAAGCCTGACGTTTTAACTCTAGCAGAGTCCTTCTTTTTTTAGCCTTTGAGAAAACGTCAAGCCACTAACTAATGTTTGCAACTGATAAAGAGTAACATCAAGAGTAATACTTCCATTAGCATTTAGTGCAATGAGTCTCAAATATGAAGATTAATCAAACAAAGTCATACAATAGTATTAAATGAATAAATTTTTGTAATAAACAATGATAACATGAATTGTTATGACCAATCCATCAGATAACTTGACAGACTGTCAGGCTTTGTTGGATGCTGGTTACAGAGAGGATGGTATCTACACTATCTATCCCTTCCAGAATGGTGAAGGAATAAACGTGTCGTGTGACATGAGGATGAATACAGGCTGGATTGTAAGTACATGAAATTATAGATCATTCCATTTTTATTGATTCAGAATCAATGACATTCAGACAATTAATTACAACATTTTCATGCATGTACACTTTCCAGCATAGTCCAGATCTGTGAAGGATGTCCCCGACCATTATTCCGATGTCAGGCAGACTTCGGAATAATGGTCGGGGACACATCCTTCACAGATCTGGACTATGCTGACGATGCTGCACTGTTCCTAGGAGAGCCCGCCCAGTGGCCTGTCTCACTCCATAGATTCGATTCATGTGATTCGTATCACCTGGGCGGGTCAGCTGGAAGCAGACTTCGAGTCTCGGGCACGGCAGCTGTGGCAATCTGCATCAAATCGCATTGGTTGGTGGCTCTACGTCCCCCATGATGGATACAGAGCATGATGATGATGATGACACTTTCCAGGCATCCTCCTTCCCACCACCTACAAATGTATGACAGAAAATGCTGAATTGTTTCACACTATTTGTGCTTCAAATCATTGGACTCTATCGTTGATCCACCACTGACTGAATGACATCTTTGTAGCACTCTTGACTTAACAACAAGTTGTTGTACGTTTTAGGGGCTAAATGGATCAATTCACTAGACATCATAATGAAAATAATCTGTATGACGTGCGATATATGATGGCTGGGAGTTAGGATGGCTGGCACTCAATTCTAATCAGCAATGATTAGTACAAATCAAAGATCTCACTGTGAGCTTAGCCATCACTTACTGGCATGATACAAATAGACAAAATCAATTTTTTATAATTTGTTTCTTTAAGAAGCATCCACAGCAGCAGACCCCCTTCCCTCCGAAAGCCTATGGTTTAAGTACATTCTTGAAAATGTTTACTATTTAAAGTTTTTTTTTTAAACACTTATTTGCATCTAAACATATATTATGAAAACATTTTTTTGTGAATGAATGTGCTTAAAAGCAGTAGTACACATTTCCTACAAGAAATTATAAGACTTACATGATCCGATGCTTAAAAATTAGAGACTCATGATTGTAATATGACTTTTAAATTGTTTATCACCAAATTCAACGTTGACTTCATCAAGTGAGGTAAAAAAGTTAATATGTAGTGATAATGTTTGATTAGATTATTTTAACAAAGCATGTTTTGCATCATTTTTACTATGACATCAATAAAAAAATAAAAATGTATCCAAAAACTCATACTGAAGTCTTCAATACCTGTTTTTATCTTGTCAGAACTTTGATTGTTTAAAATAAAATGTTAACCAAATGTTGAAGATAAATATGAAACTATTGTTAAAATTTGATCTTCACAACTCACTTTTAGTTTACACGATCTAACTTTTTTTCTTTCTAGGTGGTCCAGCGGCGCTATGATGGATCTGTCAATTTCAACCGCAGTTGGGCAGATTACAAGGATGGCTTTGGGTCAATGGATGGTGAGTTCTGGCTTGGCAACGAGGTTCTACATAAGCTGACTGATGCTGAAGGGAACTGGACAATCTGTTTGGACATCACCAATGAACATAACAACACTGGTTATTTGATAGAGACACCTTTTCACATTGGACCTGACAACTACACCCTGTCCATAGAGCACTTCAGTGTACAACCAATTGGTATGTATACAAATGCTTTTACTAATCATGACCAGAAGGACTACACTAAGTTTGAAATATATTTTTTTAGGTACGACCGGAGCTTCCATATTTGTTGAATATTTGCATTCTCTATTTGAGACATATAAACAGTGAACGCAGGAATTTAAACCCCATCAGTTGACTTTTGGCAATGTAAACAAATACGAATTCCAAAAATCTACTCCGCGGTAACAGAACAAATAGCAAGACAAGTTCTTGAAGAAAAAATCTACACAGCTAAGTAGATATTTATACACATGGTGTTACCGCAAACTGAATATACATTGATACCTCACCATGCAATGCCTCAAGAAAAAATAAACAAATACAAATAAATATTAACACAATATCATCATGATTTTCATCATATTTAATGTCTAATGCATTGTGTTTAGTTTCAGTTAGTAGATATTGTGGACATGCACTTGGATTAGAAGACAGGAGTATTCCTGATAATCGGATCACAGCATCTAGTCAATTTGCTGGTTGGACCGAGTCCAGTAATGCGCGACTGAACCTAAACCATTATTGGTATCCAGGGAAAAACAGTGACGTATGGCTTCAAGTAGATATGGGTACAGAGCCTGTGCAGATTGAGGGTGTCATCACACAGGGCCATTCAGACTATAATGCCTATGTGACACTTTACCAGGTACAATATAGCATTGATGGTAATGCATGGCTGTATGTGAATGGGACCTCTACTCCACAGGTAAGAGTATAACAAAGATACCCTCCAATCCCAACATGTATTCCTTATAAACAAAGACACTTTAAATAAGGTGTACAGTTATTCTTTATGATATATGTATTAATTAATCTTAATTCATTTTTTTCTTATCATATCAACCTTTGATTTCTTTGACAGACATTTCATGGCAACACTGATAGTAAAACTCCAGTTAACAATATATTTATGCAGCCTATTCACGCACGATACATCCGCATCAGACCAACAGCCTGGAAAGGTTACCTAATGTTACGTATTGAACTACTAGGCTGCAGAGGTAAGTGATTCACCTAGTGATGTTCGGTGCTAAGCACTCAGTATGTTCTCAAATAAAAGGTTCATTATACAGAATTTTTTTCAATTATTGGAGACCTGACAAACTACATTCAAAATACAATCTGTTCTTTATTATACGTTTCCCATGAATGATCGCTAGACCAAGTAGTTGATGTTCTTCTGTGGTGGCACTGCAAGCTGACTTGGTGGATAAACATGACCTCAGCCTGCTTGATATGCCTGATTTGTATGGAACTCATATTACCCTCTGTGCACATCACTGAATCTTATTGACCTTGTTCAGGTTTTATTTGCTCAGACAAACTCCACTGTGGTCTGTGTGTTGAAATCTAAACCTTCCGAGATTAACACAACAATATCACAGCCATGTTAAGAATGATTACTCTTTCTACCGTGATTAACTGTGTTTGTGTTTCCATGTGATATACATTTCTATGTGGTATACATGGAAACAAGTCATTGGTAGAGTGTAGGAATTGTACAAAGCCATCTGAAATCTAGAGTAAACTGGATTTTACTGGGTTTGTGATGTGTGAATAAATCAACATTTAACTGACCTGAGCAATCTGAATAATAATTGAGATTTCATTTCAACTGAATATCAAGATAACAAGGTCAACTGTCATGAGTGGATTGAGGTTTGTCATGGAAAGATGTCCTGTTTTTCGTTAAATTTAAAAATTCATGTACATTACTTTTATAGACTAAACCCTAACTTGCGCTTCCTAGAAACACTAGAACAAGTAAATTAGACACGTAGTTCCTCAGTTCCTATTTTGTATAGGAATTGTTTTTTCATGGGAGCTAGCAGAACGTAACCCTTGGGGCAAGTCCCATACAGCCAGTGCCATGTCTCGTGGGGCCAGATAGACAAACCACGGGGGCATGTTTTCGGAGCTTGTGGGAGGGGTAAAGATCCTGACCATTATTATAATTGTTGTAATTAATATGTAAACAGAGCAGCAGTCTACTTACAACAGTGTCACGTAAACTGGAAAGTTGCAACGGCTAGAAAAGTAATTCGCTGACCTTTGACCGCGTTTTTGTTTTTCCCCTTTTTTCGCTAATTCTGGATATTTTTATGATTTTTTTTAACAACAACCATCTAAAATTTATTGTCTGTGATCCACATCACTCAATAGGTAAACAGTAAGCCCTTTATTAGTGCATGCCTTGTTCATGCTTAATGTGAATTTTCGTCCTAACATGTGGGAATATCTTAATATGATTGTTTGTTATGAAAATTCTCTTCACATGCATCATAAACCAGGCCTTAATATGGAATCGATGTTTCCCAGAAACATAACCATGACAAAATTCACTCTATGAATTTCCTCAAGACACTGAGGGAAAAATAATAACACAATTCTTTGTGTCATGACACTTCTCCATATGTAGTAAAAACCAGTGTTTTTAACTACTTAATATCTCTTCAGTTGGAGTTTGTGGATATGGTTTTGGAAGGGGTGTTGGTAGCATCCCTAATGACAGAATCACAACATCATCTACTGATAAGAAGCACTGCGGCTGGAACTCTAAAGGACGGCTAGATGTGTATGGTGGCTGGTGTCCCACAAAGAGCGATAATGACAGTGCATGGTACCAGGTGGACTTACAGCAGCCAGCATTGATTCAAGGTGTAATAACACAGGGCCACCGCTACAGAGACTACTGGGTGACAGAGTTCATAGTGTCTCATAGTGGCAATGAACTAGACTGGCGATACATTGGAGGGACATCCAAGGACAATGCACAGGTATGACATCATACAAAAATGGCAGATATTTATCATGCAGATGGATGAATTGAAACAGCAACAGCATAAGAAGCAATGCATAAAAAATTGATATTTTGTCTTTATTGATTCACTGAAATGGCATGGGTACCATTCCTCACAAATCAACTAATTTGTGTATTCCATCCTTCTAGCTCTGAGATGACAAGTTGTCAATGCGAATCAATTTGTTTTATTTCATGAAACATGATTTCCTTCAAAATACATGTAGCAGCTTATATGAAAGCAAAACTTCATGTGACCCTTGTGTATTCACACATTCTAGCTCCAAGATGATCAGTATTTTATGAGCATAAAATTCATTTTATTTCACAGAGATTCCCTGGGAACAGTAAGGGACGCACCAGAGTAACCAACATGTTCAATGAGGAAATCAGAACACGCTACATCCGCATTATACCAACTAAGTATCAAGGCGATCGTCCATCAATGCGTATTGACCTCCTTGGATGTAATGGTAAGGTCATCTTATCTCTTGTGTTCACTTCACAACTAAAACGTTAAATGTTTAACAAATGTATAAGTTTATTTGATATAATTTACAATGCATATTGAATACAATAGATACCTATAAACTTACACTTACAAGTAAAAAAAATGCACTTTTTTACGTTTTGAAAGATTTGAAGAACTCGAAAGAGGTCAGCCAGGTTTCTCCCTCATCTGATGTTTAAATGAGAGATCTTTTTTTTATTTTTTTCCCAGATGAATTATATTTTGATCTAGCAGAAACACTTTACCACATGACAACTTAAATATCTGATTTAAAAAAATTCACACTACAGTGTGATGTCAAGGAGTAAATAATCAAATTTGCATACTGTGTTCCAAAAGAAAACAAATTATGATCTTAAAGCCACACAGTGAAGATCATCATGATTATCCTTATAATGCTCCATTAATAAGACATACTTTAGTAATGTTAGTTTCCATTCTAATAGAGGGCTGGTTTTGCTTGCAACGTCTTGGAATGGGAGATGGTAGCATCCCCGATTACAGAATCACTGCATCCAGTATACAACGGAAGGAAAATGGTAACTGTCACCCAAGCAACGCACGACTCACTCAATCAGCAAACAGTAATACTATTGGCTGGTGCCCTGAACCTAATGACATCAAACCATGGTTACAGATTGATCTAGAAATTAGAGTTACAGTAGAGGGAATTATAATGCTGCAGGGATCTGATCAGGGAACCAGTGTAGATAAGAGTTCTGAGTACCAGCTGGAGTACAGTGATGACCAGAGCACTTGGCATAATATGAATTCAGCACAGGTAAGAACTTATATGTTTAACATACACTGATAGGTGTTAATTGCTGCAAATAAAGTGTCCATCTTAAGATCAACTTTTTATTATTTAGTGCTAAAACTTTTTTGTCAAAAACTGGTTTAAATATCAATAAAGACCTAGTTTCATCAATCCATTTAGACCCACTCAAAAAAACTGACAAGAAACAACATTCAAATGGACTTGCAGAATCATCTGCACCCTTTGATTATCCTACCAGATCACTGTGCAAAACACAATGCAGCTGCCCCAATGGCTACAGCTACATGGCAGAAAAACAACTTGTAATGGGAATATATATTGGCACACTTGTGTTTTCATGTTCTGATTTGTCAGTACTTACAGAGGTGGAGCTTGATTGATTAGTTTACTATGTCTAAAGTCAACTACAGTATACAAGAGCATGCCAGTCTTCATTGCTGAGTGATCACACTGTCACAGTAAGTAAGGTGTTCATATGTTTGAACAAATTAAATTAATTGTCCATTTGTATTATGACAGTTAATCAGAAGGAGCACCACATCGAACTCCGAAGCTACCAGCATGCTCCAACCACCAATCACAGCTCGCTATGTCCGCATCATCCTAAACCAGACTAATGGCTCTCTATGGATACGTGTTGAACTCCTGGGATGTAAAGGTGAGTTTCTTCAAGTAATGGTGATGGTAATGGTAAGAGTGAAAGCATTGGAATTATCCTGAGATACGTTCATATGAACAAAGAATCCCAATTTCACACAGGGAAATCTGAATTCAGGACACCAGTATATTTTTTCAATTTGTGTAGCAGAATTTTACACTTTAAAGTGTGCATATTTTATGCTGTTTTATTGGATTAATCATTATCAGACCAATCAAATTATTGCTATCCATTATTGAGATTTTAAAAAGCCATGATATAGAAATGTAGAGAATTTAAAACTTTTGGATTTGATCCTTAACATTACTCTAAGAGCGTCAAACAATGTAAGCTGTCATAGGCAGATGAGTGGCATTGTTTTGAAGAATAACCAAACGTACTGCCATGAATGTTTTCAAATTCAAAGCTATGCATATTTTTGTTTCCAGTCCATTTGGTCTGTGGCCAACACCTTGGAATGGAAGACCATAGCATTCCCAACTCCAGAATCACAGCATCAAGTATCAACCAGGACCGACCAGATACGCCAAGTAACTGTCAGCCGAGTAATGGACGTTTGAACCAGATTGGAAATGGTTATGTCATCGGTGGTTGGTGTGCAGCGAAGAATGATAACAAATCTTCATGGCTGCAGATTGACTTTCTTATGGTGACTCCTATTGAAGGGGTCATAAGTCAAGGAATAGATGACAATACTTGGAACTGGTTTGTAACATCATACAAGGTAGAATATAGCCTCAACAACATCACCTGGTACTATGTAAGTGGCCATGGAGCACCTAAAGGACAACCTCAGGTAAATAGTTTCTTCATTACAATAATACAAGTAGGTTGTTTTCTATTTACAACTTGAACTCTTGAACATGAATTGCTATTGAAACTTATTGCATTCAGACAACACTGGTTAATCTCTGAACCTCAATGCAAAAGTTGCTTTAAAAACTTTGTTTGAATTTGAAATTTTATTGAGCCAAATATCACTGTCTAGATTTCAAAAGTCTACGTGAAAGTGTAAATAAAAAAGTTGTAACTCTATGAACCAGTCTTTGACAGCATGTGTTCCTGTTTGAATTTGTTTTACTCTAAACATGTATTCTTTTTATTATTATTTTTTTTTACAGACATTCCGTGGTAACACTGACCAATCAACACCTGTTACTAACAAATTTGAGCAGCCAATCAGAGCACGCTTCATCCGTATTAGACCAATCAACTACGAGGGATATCCAGCAATGCGCATTGAACTCATTGGATGCAGAAGTAGGTTTATCTTTTTATTCTAAATGAAGAATTTCAATTCTAACCCATGTTTTTGTTTTTGCTAGATGTTTGTGTTTGATCTCACTAAAGACACCTTTTGAAAGGGGACTGTTGTCATGATCATTCATAGCAGGCCTGTGACTGCTAATGGAATTATGAACTCTAACCCAGTTACTGCATGTGTGCATGCTGGCCATTACATGATATGTAATGATGGCACTCTTTATGATTTGACGTGCGCATGCTGTAACTGAGGTTAGAGTTCATAATTCCATGTAGAGCCACAACGGGACAGTCATTATCATCATGACTTCTGTCCCATTTAAATATTCATGTCGTCACTAAAAAAATAGGTGTTACAAACCCGTTGAGATTGAGAAATGTACACATGAGTTTCTATACAGTGTTTGATTGTACCATACCTTGATCCTATAAGAGAAACACTTGCAACATTGGTTTTTTGTATCTTGTAAAGCGCTTCAAGACTATCTGTGTGAAGCGCTATATAAAAGCAGTGTATTATTATTATTAGCACAAACAGTGGCAAAATTTGTGTAACATTTAAAACCAACACATTTTTGCACTAAGTTTTGAATGTTTCATAGACACAAAAGAATTACAGTTTGAAAGTGTAGTTCTTATTTGAGTTGATTTAGTTCTTCAAAAACTGAATGTGGCTAGAAATGGTGAGAGAAAAAAATCCCTAACTATACGACCAGACTACACTCAGAAACAGTATAAGTTCTAAACTCATTGTTCCAGACTGTAATTTATGTCAAATACTTTGTGTGATAAAAGATAATAAAGTTCTATTATCAAAATAAATTATTGGTTTGTTTTCTTGTACTATTTTTCAGGTGGTATTCTTGAGACTGCCAACAATCAAGCCTTCAGCATCAATCATCACACAGGTTTCAACCAAGATGAAACAAACTGTCCAAGTCTGAATAGTGGAGGAGGTTGGTGGTTTAATAGATGCTCTGGTATACCTGGTATAGACAATAACCTTAATGGTGAATATATCCAACCTGGTGATATTATGGGTCCATACAAACGAGTCATTAGAGCTAGTCAATGGAATGGTACTCGTATTGCAAAGACTGAAATCAAAATACGCCGCCAATCTCCACCTCGTGGCTAAACAAAGTTTCTTGATGAAAATTACATTGCCACCTTGTCCTGGCACTGAATCTACATTCATAAGAACACTTATTTTTTCGTTTGTGAAATAATTCCTCTGATTGAGTATCCTAATACTCAATTAATTCATGGGCTGGATATGTTCACACATTTTACTTCATTAAACCACCTGTCACTTATGTCGTAACTGTTATTTTAGTGTATGGGCAACAGAGAAAATCTGGGATTTGCATATTATTGAACCCATGCACAGACCTCACACACTTCTACTGGATGTCCAAGGTTTGCCATTTTGGGAGTCAAATTGCATGTAGAGATTATGGTGAGTGTGTACCTGGCAATGGGCATTTCACAGAACAACACAGAGGGAAACTGACTCCCAAAATGGCCCAACCAAGATAGATAACCTTATGGTGATGACGTCAGGTGAATTGGGTCAACAAACTAAACTTGCACAATAAACTGGCACTGTAGCAATCTCATTGTGTTTTCTGAGTTTTTTTACCCAATGGTAAAGGTAAAGCACTCTTTACACGATAACTATAAGCAATGGGATCACTAAACCTAGACTCAACCAAACCGTGATTCAAGTAATTATGTTTTTTCAAGTCAATAATGGGTAATTTGTACTTGGTTAGACAAGTCTGAGATGCTCACTGTACAAGTTAAATGGTTTAATACTCTGTTGATGTAATACTGTCATGAGGTGATGTAACTTTTGCTGATATCTATAGTAAAGGATTGCTATAAGCTAGGCCCAGTTTCATAGAGCTGTTCAAAAAAGTAGCTAAGCATAACAGAATTATGCTTAATAGAATGAGAATTTGTAATTTAAGTAAAGTTCTCCTATAGAAGAGCAGAGTATACTGCTCGAAACGTCGAGACCAGCCGGCTCTTTTTAGAGCCAACACTCCCACAGCAGAGTTTTATTACATGGTTGTACCAGCGAGTTTACTATTTATTTATTTATAGTTACCTCTTAAAGTAAAGTTGTTGCAGCTTTTAAAATATGTACTGATTTAGGTTGTAGAATAAAAAACCACTTGGCAGAAAGCACATTTAATTGTTGGCAGTCTTTCAATGTTAACAAAATTAACATTATGAAAAATATATTATTATAAAACACCATTTGCAGTTTTCTACCAAACACAAAAGAAGGTTAATATATTGTAGGAACAAAGAACTATTTTATGTGAAAAAAACAAAAATGGATTTTCATCACATCAGTTCCGAAAATTTGGAAGCTAATATCACTTCCTTTATTTAAATTTCAGAGGCAAGAATGTAAAAAGAACTACTTTGGTAAAAGTTCATGTTGCCATGGTAACCTAAAACATGTTTTTGTTTTTATTTATTTTAATGCTCTGAACTTTTTTTTCAAGTCACACAAATTGGTGGACATTGCTGAGAGTTTAAGATAAGTGCAAGTATGTGTGTGTGTGTGTGGGGGGGGGGGCTTTTAGTTTCTATGTCTTGTGGGTAGAATGCAAATGTAATTTTTTTGATAGAATGGACACTACGTGTATGCGTGATAAGGCATAAAGGCACTGGACACTATTGGTAATTGTCAAAGACCAGTCTTCTCACTTGGTATATCTCAACATATGGATAAAATAACAAACCTGTAAAAACTTGAGCTCAATTGGTCGTCGAAGTTGCGAGATAACTATGAAAGAAAAAACACCCTTGTCACACGAAGTTGTGTGCTTTCAGATGGTTGATTTCGAGACCTCAATTTCTAATTCTGAGGTCTCAAAATCAAATTCGTGGAAAATTACTTCCTTCTCGAAAACTATGTCACTTCAGAGGGAGCCGTTTCTCACAATGTTTTATACTGTCAACCTCTCCCCATTACTCGTTACCAAGTAAGGTTTTATGCTAATAATTATTTTGAGTAATTACCAATAGTGTCCACTGCCTTTAAATGAAGTTCAAATAATCATACTTCAAATTTTTTTTTATGCTTACACAGTGCTTTAAAGGCACAGTACACGTTTGGTAATTTGAGCCTACTGATTGTGTTAATCCTTTATAAATGTAGGTACATACAATAAAACTGGTCACGTTTTTGAGATATCACCGAAAAGCCGGAGCGAATATTTCCACGCAGGAAGAATATTCCCCATAGAAAATTTTGGGGAATAAAAAGTGATATGTTTTTCCTTACCGTTGTACTTTGAAGTTAAAACTTTCTCAAAATTATTTATGCTACCCAAGGCTGCTGTATTTCTTACCAAGTAAGTTTTTATTGCCATTAATTTTTAGAGTCATTACCAGACGTGTACTGTGCCTTTAACTGTTATAATAACAGTATGCTGCATTTTTCTTGCTTCTGGTAATAAAAAGTGTTGTAAAATTGGTGTTTATTATTATTACATGTAATTGGTAAATATTGTAATATCTGAAATCATTCTTAAAATTCATAAAGGATTATCATGCATTTACTTCCAATTATCTTTGTCAAAGGCAGCATGACAAATATAAAATTTTAGCACGGCTAACTTGTTAAGACCTGGTTTATAAATGAGGGGGAAAAATTATTTTTGTAAAGCATGAGTGTTGGTTGAATAATTGTGTTGGAAAATGTGTTTTAAGAATGGTTCCATAGGTAATTTATGTGAAAGCACAATTTCAAGAATGTGCAATGTAAAAAAATTCAAATGTAAAAAAGTGGTGTCTTGCACAATATTCTTCAAAAACTTTCACTGAGACATACGAAAAATAATTGACAATGAAGCTAGACTGGCTTAATGATAAAATGTGTTCAAACGACAATTTGAAATCCTCAGAGTTGTCTAGGTCAAGTGCCCCCCGTACGGTATCAGGTTCCTGAAGATATTAACCTTATCAGTAACATAATAAATTTTAGCAAAATGAATGTTCCAATAATATACAACAACTTGTTAAAATACGTTGATGTACACATTTGTGTTTTACGAAAGACTTTGGGCATGCCACATGAGTACAGTTCCGCAAGCACGCCATTCTCTTTGTAAATACTTGACTAAAGCTATCATTTAACCTACAAACTCCTCTATGAAACGTTTGGCGATGTCGGTATCTTGCAAATAATGGATAGAATGCCCTTATCCAATAAGTGTATTTCAAAAGTCGGGCATAATATTAATTTTAGAGAAACTCGGCTTGATTTTAAATCAAGTTTAATAAGGTGAGAATTGAAACAAAAGGCTGAAACAAATATTTTCGCCATGCAAAACTCTGTGAAAAAGGTTAAATTCTTGAGATTATTATAAATTGCAAAAGCGTAACTTTTCAAAGAAAAATTCGATTAAAAGTATTACATAAACTATACCAAATCTGTTTTCAACATTTACTCGACTTACAAATGTAACTAGAGCGAATTTAATCCCCTTTCCGAGTCCTATAAATGAGGAGAATCTAAACAGGCTCTCTTTATAGTTTGCATTGTTTACAACACGCCATTTGACCTGAAAGTGACCTTTATAAACTTGTAAGTTGTGACCAAAATAAAGATAAGAAGTCAGCTTTGAAATTGTGTATGCCTTGACTGCAGTTATTGTTTCTAAATCTAGTAATTGCAATTCTAAAATTCTTTTTACAGCTTAAAGTTGCATGGCTCGATTACCTCCAAAAGGTAATTTTTCTCTGAACGAATGCACCAAGTTTATGAAATAGAAAACTTGCAAAATTGTTTGTACATGGCTGATGGACGTGAGATTATTTCGGATCCCGACAATAAATAATTTTTGTTTTAAACTACCTCTTATCATTATTTATTTTTGTCATGCAATGGAAGCTAACGTTTTCAAATCTATACACAAAGCTACCAATTCTAAAATTATAACAGGCCAAGCATTTGACATTTGACAAGCATCTTTAACAAATAAACTACCACTTTTCCATTGATGTTGTTGTCGCACACAGCACACATGCACCAGTAATTCAATACTACTGACCAATCATAACAAAGGTAAGAAGCTTATGCTGGAGCATGTAACTCCATTGAAACTATCGGAATTATAAAACCAGTGCCTCTCCTTATCCTTAATTAAGTGCTAATGGAAGTGCTAAGCAAGTTGTGATGTCACAACACAAATTATTGAGCACAAAACGTTACTCATCTCGAGATGAATCTTAGGGCTGTGTGAAATCGACCCCAGAGCCCAATTTCATAAAGCTGTCGAGCAGAATATACGGCTTAGCAGGGGTTTAGTTTTGGTAAGCAAAAATGAAAATGGGTACTAGTTCCAACAATTTAAACTGTATTTCATTTTGGCTGGTAACCTGCTCTTTCTAAGCATGGATTTTCTCTGCTTAGAAACTTTTGGGCTTACTTGTTATATAACATTGGTCCAGAAAGCTGTTAAGCAGAACTTTCGTCTTAAAATATATGAATGGGTACGTACCAGTCACAGCAAACGTTACTATGGTATTTTGGCTGGTAACCCATTGTGGCTAAGCAATTGTTTTCTGTGGTTGCCATTTGTTCGCTTGCAGGATTTATGATAGAGCTGCTTTCACAAAAAAGGTAGCTTAGCACAACAAGACTATATGCCTTACTCCCTTAGTATCAAAGAAGTATAAAAGCAAACAATTTGTAAACAATATTTTGGGGGTATATATAGAGCTGCTTAGCAATAAACTGTCAGGCAATGTTTTTTCTATAAAGCAGCTTTATTAAGCTGGGCCGTACTGGTTATAGACCTTTCTATTGCAACTTTACAGCCCGAGATTTTGCCAACCAAGGTTGGAAAACTATGGAAAGCAATAAATGCAAAGCAAAAACAGAAAGCCACAGTTTGAAACACAAATACTGAAAAAATACTGTTGAATTTGTTGGAAACGAAGCAACTAACCATGGGGTGTATTTGTGTTAAATAAAAATTTACAAAAGATATGAATTTTGTCACATTGTCTGCTAATACGATTGAATGTTTTGCCAACATTCGGGTGTCCATGCCAACCAGCGCGGTTTGTTTAAGCCATAAGTTGAAGGGCGCCCTCAAGTGGTAAACATCTTACAATAATGTATAACTTATTGTTTCTGTGGTTGTTTCGCAGGAAATGTAAGCCAAAGGTGTTCGTTTTATACAAAGAGGTAAGTAGATAAGTCCATTTATGTTGGTACCTAATGAGTGTTGTTCTTTGATGAGTTTAACCCAATTTGCATAGTCCCAAGAAGAATGAAACATTTCCACGAAAGTTGTTAAATTTCGTTTCCCAAAATAATATTGCCATTGCCAATTCATGGAATGAAAGTTTCCTTTGCATAGATAGTTCACACAAGGCTTACTCCACTACTGACTATTGAGTACTGAAGTACGGTACTAACTACTACTGCCCAGGTTGTTTGTGGAATCCTTGAAAGTATGCCAAACTCTAATGTCACTATTCAAAAAGGAGGCCTAATATTATTACATGAATTGAGTCTGGTTGGCTCAGTGGTGTACCCTTCCCTGCCTCACCTCACTTTACTCTGCCATGTCTGCTGTAGATCACCCCTGTTCAATTCCTGGACTGAAGCCTTGTAGTGGATTAATGTAGGTTTTGCAGTTCCCACCTGACTGTGTACAGTCAAGAGTATGCTTTGCTAACTAAGGTGAAACTTAGACTTGGCTTCAGACTCGGAACAAGTTGGGCCACTAGGCATGATTGCGTACAATGGCTGCAGTAGCAACCACCCTCTAAGAATCAAGGAATCAGGTGTGCTTTATAGGGTGCAAAACTTATATGGCAAACATTGGTCATGAAATTGGCCTGACGGCAAATCGATGGCCCTAGCTGGTCACTGTAGGAGGGGCGAGATTGGACAGAATCAAGTCTCAAAGTCAGTATTTGGACATAATAAGTTTTTCTGAGAGATTTTAGATAGTGAGGTAATGTTGTCTCAGACCTGTGGTCCAGTATTAATTTGAGGGCATGGAAAATGTAACTGGTTGCTTAATGCAATGTCCACAAATCATGTACAGATTCCGTCAACTCCAGAGCGAAAAGAAACCCCCAGTTCCCGGCCAGTCAAGACACAAGGACGTCCCAGGATAACTTGTTTAGAACAGATCAACCCTCCCAGGAATCAGGCCATGGATACAAAGGTCAACAGGAAGGAACCAAGATGTCTATGGGGTTGATTGATTGATAAATCGAAGTGTGTTAAAAGTGAGCTGTAAAGTGAATCTGTAATCATACTGGAACCAGTGTAGTCAACCATCCAGGCATCATACCAGAGATCTATGATTCATCATCAGTGTTGTTTGAATGTCTTGCTGATTGATCATGAAGATCTCCTCAAGGTAAATAATTGTTTTCTGAGTGTTTGATTTTAGAAACTTAGAACCACAAACAGGGCTCAAACCGATAAAATTCAGAAGTGTGCATGCCGCCTCCATGACAATGCATAAAAAGCCACAAGGAAAGCCTTGGTCGAAAGTTAGACAGTTTAGTCTACTTCCCTCCCTATTCCTTGAACGTCTTTCTCCAACTCAAGCACATTCCCACCAAAGAACACTGCGCAACAGTTTTAGGTACACAAAAGTGCACTCTAGAACAGACTGCTAAAAAACGAGTGCAGCCACTCCTTAGTTTCACTGCTAAATTGCATTTCAAACCAAAAGAGCATCTATAGTAATTCCATTTATGGAAATGATAATCGCATTTGTCATATTGCCAATTCACAGTGGAGGTTAATTAATTCCTTGATGGAAATGTATCCCTTCCCCCTTTACTTCAAAAAGTTCTTTGAACACATAGCTGTTACATATAAAAAATTGTTTTGCATTTTGTATGCCTGTTTGTTGGTTATCTAAGCCTAACGATTCTTCAACTCTCCATTGTTAATTGTGCGGTCTCTTACTTTTGTGTGTGTAGGTTGCTGAGCTGGATGTTTCTTGGACAGGTTTGGCTGGTGCCAGCACTGATGAGGAAGGAAAGCATACCAACATGGAACTTGAGAGCATCGATGAAGTCACACCAACATAGATTGTGGTGACATTAATGAAGGTATTTGCCAAACTTTTGAACCTGAAGGTTTATCAACTCACAAGTTGTTTACAAGTCAAGGTTGTGCCGTCTATCAACTTTATTTATTCAAATCATGTTGTCCAGTCCCTCAAAACTTGCCAACCTTATGATTTTTTTCAACTCTCAGTTTGTTTTTAGAACCACTGTTGTCCGGTCCTTCAAAATTTGCCAACCTTATGAGACAATGTTGTTCCGTCAATTTGTTTAAGAGGCAACTTTGTGCTTTCCTTTTTATTTCAAAGCAAATTGTCTAATCCCTAGAGACTTGGCAGTTTAGTGCTTTTGTCAACTAATTCACCAATGTTTTTCCATTAATATTTTTTTCCAAAGCATGTTTTCTTATCCCCTAAACCTCAAAACTTATGATTTTTCAACTCTTTAATTGTGTTTATGAGCATATGAGACAATGTTGTTTCGTCAAATTGTTTAAGAAGCAACTTTGTGCATATAGGGTAAACTGGGGTAAAAACGCCCGTTTTTTAAGTTTTAGTTAAATATCTCAGAACTTCTTGGAGACACAGAGAAATTAATGTGTGGTTTTATCCATTACATATCTCCTCTATTGTGTGCAAATATAAAATTATAGTCACTATGTTGATAAAGTGAAATTTTCCACCCTTTTTGGATGGAAGTTTGGCGGGCGTTTTTACCCGGGTCTCGGGGTAAAAACGCCCCGCCCGCCCAGAGGTCGCTATATGACAGGTTTCTTTTGTAATGGAATCATATTTATTAAATTAATTCAATATTGAGGGATACTACATTAACTGCAAACAACTTTTCAAACACAGTTGGTTCATTATAACTACAAACTCAATCATTTTAAACCGATAACTTTATGTGGTAGGTTGAAACATTAGCATTCATAATTCACGCAACATAAACTTGAACACTTATTTTATGTACCAACTTAGAAAGGTCTAAGGTTAACTCCAGCAAGGCTTCATTGGTCTGAGGAAATCATCCCAGAAGCTCCTGGTGCTGATTTCACAAAGCACTAAGATTCATCTTAAGATGAGTTGTCAGTAATACCACAGTGATTTTTAGCGTGACATCACACCTAGCTTAGCAAGTAAGATGTGCGTTTAAGCTCGCAAATGTGCATTGACGGTAAGAGAGAGATTTTGTCACATGACCGCAGTGGGATGACTATTGACTACACAACACACATAAACAGGAATAGGCCTACTGGTGTAACAGAAACAGTCAATTGGAAAGAGATGAGAGCACACAGGACACCAAGAGATGAACAACGAAGAGGGTGACAAGGGGGGGGGGGTAGAGGGAAGGAGCTGGTATGACCACAAGAGGTTGGAAACACAAAACACAATACCAAAGGTGGGAAGGGGGTTAGTTAGTTAATGAGGCAGACTAAAGATGTGTATATCTGTGGGGATAAGGAGAAGGCAAAGACAAAAGGTTATTAGCCGTTTCTTTTTGGATGTTCAGACCAATGGGGTTGAATGATCTGGATGCACTTTATCCACAGTTTCTCCCTACTCAGGCGAAGAGTTTCTCTGTTGTTACCTAGTGCCTTAATGCCCTGTGAAATCATGGCAGAAATAGTCCTATTCATGAAGTTATAATATTTAGGCCCAATCATTCAACATAATCTTTTAATGCCGTTTGCAGTGGTACTTAGCATGAAGGAAAGTTATTTGTGAAAAAAATCAAATACGTCACAATAAACTTTGCAAATTTTAATTGAACCTTAACCTAATTGATCAAACCTGAATAAAAGAATATAACAAATACACAGTTTTATATATAATAGGCTTCTAATAGTGAATATAAATGTAAAATATGGCTGTTAGTTACTAATATTGAGGTTTTTTTGAAGATTAATGAGGCTTTAATGGAGTTCGATGTTAAGGATGCTACTGGGCGTTTTTACCCCGAGATACTTGATTTATTGTGTAGTTAACCCATCTTAACAAATATCAACTAAAGAATAATAAAAAAATAAAACAATGTGCTGTTTTTATTTTATTTTAAGTGAAATACGTTAAACCTTCGATAGTCATTTTTCAAAACTTTTTTTTCTGAATTTTTTTTAACAGCACCTATGCACCCTTAAAATATGTTAATGAGTTTAATTATTCTTTTCATGTTTTTTGCCATGCATAGTACCTATTAGAAATATATTTCATTTAGTAATTCTATGTGTCTTTTTTTACTAGCAATGGAAACAAGTCAAGTGGGCGTTTTTACCCCATGGGCGTTTTTACCCCAGTTTACCCTAATTGTGTGCTTTCAAATGCCAAAGAAAAACTTTATGTCTGAAGCCTTTCTCAGATTCAAATACTTGAGTGAGATCTTTCTTTCTCAAAAGTTACATTACTTCAGAGGGAGTTGTTTCTCAAAATGTTTTAAACTATCATCAGCTCTCAGGTGCTCCTACCAAGTTAGTTTTTTGGTAATGTATTTTTTGAGTTACTACCAAAACAATACCGGGACACTGATATTTGGCTCGTTTCGATTAGAAGACTACATGTATTACATGATTTTGTTAAATATTGAAATTTAAGAAAGTAATTTAAGCAAATGCGATTGTACATACTATTCCTGAAATTCTGGACTGTTTTAATATAGGTTTTCCAGGCCAATTTCAACACAAACCATTCATTTTAACACCCGTCTCATTCAATTCATTTGAAAATGAATGTTCCGTTAAATCAGCGTCCAACAGTCAAAAAGAGTAAAATAAATTTTACCAGTTTAGCCAAAACTTGTCAAATAAGATCATTCATTTTCATTAGGCTGCAAGACCCCTTCATTTTGTAAAAGCCAGCAGCGAAAGCTGGTCAACCATTTAATTTCACTAATAGGCAAACATTTTTACATTACAAGAGCAATTCTGTTAAAAGAGGCGTTTCCGTGTTATTTTAACTGAAGTGCCAGTAAAAGAACTCCTGTCGGCTAACTCAGTGAGTCATAACTTATGTTGAATTTGAACGGACACAAGTTGAAAATTATTGCCCAAAAACGAAAAAAAAGCATCTTGATGATTGCACTTGAGGTATCATCAAGTCTGAATGGTCAAAGTGTATGTTTTTGAATGAAATATAATGACTAAAACGAACCTGAATGAAAAAAAAGAAACCATATGTGCATGAAAACGAAATAAAAAGCATTAATAGCAAAAAGAAACCCTAGTTTAAGTGGATTAGGGGGAAATGCGTGAATTTAAATGCGTATTAATGAAATTGAATGAATTTTTGCTGAAATTGGCCGGGAAAAACTTAAAATATAGATGATTTCGAGCTAAGGGGTTTACCTAACGGACTATCATGTACCATGTTTGAGGTATGGTGCTGAACTGTTCAATAATTTCTAAAACAATTTTGTGCAATTCCTCGCAACCATTCCAAGTTGATATGGCACTGCTAAAAAAGTTTCCAAAGCAATTTTGTGCTTTTTCTTTAAACCATTCTAAGTTTTTGTTTTACGTCTAAGCAATGTCTTCAGAGTTGAGGCCTGCATAGTGATCGGTTTTAAGATGTAGCATTTTAAGAATCAATGATTTTACTTGATCCAACATTTGATGTAAATGTTTACTACAGTGTATCTGATTTTTTTGCAGATCAGTCACTGACTGAAGAATATTATCCATCATGGAGAAAAGCCTTTATCAGTGTCAGATATTATCTTGAACACCCCTATTGGAGTAATAGAAGAGTCTCTGAGAAACTTATTTCCATTGCATACCCAGTAGCCATGTACTTCCATTGTGTAACCCAGTAGTTCCCAGTAGCTGTGTAAGTGCCATTATGTAAATCAGCAGTTCTCTGAAACTTTCATACCTCTATTGTGTTACCCAGTAATTCTCAGTAACAGCGTTCAGCGATGCATGCAGCATGCAGCACACAGCTGTATACTTTAGATTTCAGTTATTTTTAGCCTGCTATTGCTTGAAACCAATGTCTGCATACAGGGAAGTGTACTTTGCATCATAAAGAAACGATTCAAATTCACAATAGTTGCTAGGGACCTGTGTTGACAACAGACATACAGGTGTACTAGGCTTGAGTAGTGCAAGAGATAGAGAGAGTAAGCAAGAGATAGAGAGAGAGAGAAAGAAAGCAATCGGATGAATTTTTAATTAAGAGCGAGCTACATTGTGTGGAAAGTGATCGTGCCTCGTGATATCGTCACCAGCCTACATACAGCTGTATCAGACAGTTTTATGGCAGCAATTTTTTGAAGACAATATTATTTGTCTTGTCTTATTAGATAGTATCTTCAGGGCCAGTGCTGCCACATAAAGATTAGATTCACTCCCTTCTTGTCTGAGGTATGTTAAACAAGTTAATACTTCTTAGTTGTCAAACCCTACACTGAACATGTTGTTACTCGTATCTCGGATATCTCGGCCACATCGGCCATGTATACATGCTAAAAGAAAATGACACTCAATTTGTTTAAAGGTTGAGGGTCACTAGATAAGAACCAAAGTCTTACCCTGAAACCATTTCCAAACCAATTTTCCCAAGTCCATGCAGTTGCCTGGTTCCAATATTGTTGCAATACCGGTGAAGCTAAAGGGGCACATAGTTTTTGTTTTTTTAATGTTGGCCATTTTCTAGATTTTCCACAAAGCATGTTCATCCAGTCCCTTAAAACTTGCCAACCTAATGATTCAAAAACTGAGGCGTCGTTTTTTACATGTTTATGTTTTTTATTTTTGAACTCTTCTGCTGTCTTGAAAATCTCCTGTTGTACCTGTTTTCAAGTTAAGTATTTTTCAACTCACACATTGTTCCCGAGCTGTTTTTGTGCCGTTTTTAAAGCATTTTCAAAGAACATAAAGTCTAGACCCTCAAAAACTTGATGAAATGATGAGCTATTCTAGCAGTCGATGTTTTTCTGTCGGGACGTTCGGCATCTTGCCATGGCATTTTCGCTGTTCTCTCCAGTCCATAAAACCATTGCAATATTATGTTGTACTGCTAAAATCATTTCAAATCACTTGTGTGTCATCTCTTTGTGGTCCAATGGAGATTTTCTTAGGAGTTGAGCTTTGCACCGACTTTAAGATGGAGCATTTTAAGAATCAATTGTTTTCTTGATTTCGATCATCTGATTGAAATGGTTATTACAGCAGGTAGTATTTTATTTTGTTATGGCAGTTCATTCACTGATTGGTAGTATCATCGATGGCAAGAGCTTTCCATGTCGTCAGCAGATGTTTTCGAGGTCAGATTGAATGGATAATTAGTAGTTTGGCCTCACTGGCCATGTACACATGCTCAAAGATACTGACTCTCAAATTGTTTTACACACCACTTCCAAAGATGAAAAAGCTGAATTCTTACCCATCAAACCAATTTTTCCCAAAGCATGTTTCCAGTTCCTTAAAACTTGCCAACTAATGACTTTCTGACTCTAAAATTTGTTGGAAACCTGTGAACCAAGTGAGTTAAAATAATGAAAACCTTGAATATCCATAATTCCTTATTGCAACATTGTAACAACTTGAAACTTTAATCAAAGATTTCCATTGACATAAGATTCCTATAACAGAGAATAAACTAATTTTGGTGACACCTTTTCTGTTGAACGAGCTAAAACAACAGCAAACTTGAAACTATGAATTGAAACTTGGATCAAATACAGCCACTGACATGCAGATTTTTAAAATAATAAGGCTTATAATTAGACACGGTATACTTGATTGAGATTAAACGACAAAAACATATAGAAGTTAAAGAAGATGAAAGTTCTAATTGAGCAAATTGTAAAAAAATATAACTATCTGACTTGGTTTTTTTCTTTGTAAAATAATGGGACAGATCAATCCCTCTGGCCCCCCTTAACCAACAAGTCCCTATACACCCATGCCTCTTTAGTTTTCTTCTCAGTCAACTAGCTCTCAGCAATCCTTAGCCCCTCTGTCACTCCTAGTTCTAACCAAGTAGGCAGTAGTCAAGTGCATAATTGTTTTCATCTCAACCTCTAGCATCAGTTGATCAAATAAAGGGTTTTTCTACTAGTCAATGTATTTCTTTCAGGCGTTCGGTTTACATGCTGCTTGGCATCTTAACATGGCTGC
Organism: Pycnopodia helianthoides; assembly: GCA_032158295.1. Classification (NCBI taxonomy): domain Eukaryota; kingdom Metazoa; phylum Echinodermata; class Asteroidea; order Forcipulatida; family Asteriidae; genus Pycnopodia; species Pycnopodia helianthoides. The sequence continues at coordinate 9,009 of JASTWB010000153.1, read as the reverse complement.
TTGCCATGTCAACTTCCCATGGCAGCTTCCCATGGCTGTTTCGCTGTTCTAGTTTAACTCTCCAATCCTCAAAACCATTCTGAGTTTATGTTGTACTGCTGAACTCATTTCTAAACCTCTTCTGTGCCATCTATTTGTGGTCTAGTGGAGAGTTTCTTAAGAGTTGAGCACCGCATAAACTTTAACATGGAGCATTTTAAGAATCATTGTTTTACTTGGTTAGACATCTGATAGAATGTTTACAACAGTGTATATTATTTTTTTCAGATTATTCATTGATTGAAGAGTACTATCCATCATGGGCAAAAGCTTCTTTTCTCACAGATGCTTTGATCAAGGTCAACTTGGATTGTCATGTTTTGGGATGGATGTGCATCACCCTCCTTGTCCGAGGTATGTTTAAAAATTGTATTAAGTGTTGAAACCCTTCACTTAACATGTTGTTATGTGTATTTTGGCCACGACATATACACATGCTAAAAGATACTGACTCTCAAGTTATTTTCACGACTGCCTTTCTAAAAAAAAAGCTGAAATCTTACCCTTAAATCATTTCCAAACAAATTTTTTCTCAAAGCATGTGGTCCAGTTCCTTAAGCTTGCCAACCACTTTACTTTCCAACTATGACATTTGTTATTCCTTATTGCAACGATGTTTCGACTTGGAACTTGATTCAAATTTGTCACAGACATGCAGATTCCTATAAAAATTTGAAACACATAAGTGTGACACCTGGTCTAGTTGAACCAGCTAAAACAATGAAACCTTGTCCGAGGTATTTTAAAAATTCTATTAAGTGTTGAAACCCTTCACTTAACTTTTTGTGTATTTTGGCCGCACCGTCCATGCACACATGCTAAAAGATACTGACTCTCAAATTGTTTTCACGACTGCCTTTCGAAAGATAAAAAATCATTTCCAAACCAATTTTCTTTCCAAAGCATGTGGTCCAGTTCCTAAAAACTTGCCAACGTAATGATTTTCCAACTCTTAAACTCGTTTGAAAGCCTGTGAAGATGAGCGAGTTAAAAAAAAAATATATATCCATAAGTCCTTATTGACTTGAAATTTGAATATAGACATGCAGATTCCTATACAAGAATAAAATTTGTGACACTTGTTCCAGTTGAACAAGTTAAAACAACAAACTCCTTCAGTGGCTTCAACTTCTTAAATACCTTGAGCTGTTAAAGCTTCATACCACAATGATGTTTCAACTTCAAAATTGTATCAAATTTTGTCACTTATGTTTGTGTCTCTTTTGGCAACACCTGCCATGTACACATGCTAAAAGATTCTGACTCTCACAATGTTTGTTTGACTGCCTTTCCAAAAACAAAAGAGCCGAAGTCTTACCTTGAAATCATTTGCACACCACCTTTCCCAAAGCATGTTGTCCAGTTCCTCTATAATTGCCAACCTAATGATTTTTCAACTCTCAGTTTGGCAAAAAAATTGCTTTGCTGTCTCTGAATCACTTGCAAATTCAATTATTTCAACTCACAAATTGTTTCCGAGATGTTTTTGTGCCATTTTGTTAAATGTTTTCCAAGTACATGAAGTCTAGCCCCTCAAAAACTTGAGTATGTAATGATTTTTGAACTCTCAAACTTTCGCAAAGTACATGTAATTATTTCCATTGAATTTTCAAACACTCAAACTGTTTCCAATGCTGTTTAATGCTGTGTATTTTTTTTTGTATGCAGATTAATCACTGATTGAAAAGCAGTATCTATCAGGACAAGAGCCTACTTCATCCGCAGATGCTGTCAAGGTCGACGTGGGTCATCATGTTTTGGGAATGGATTTGCATCCCCCTTCTTGTCTGAGGTATATTCCCAAATCAATGTTGTGTCACAAAAATTTGCGATGTAATTGTTTGCAATTGAGTTGCTGTCTCTTACGTAACAAAAATAATAACTCTCACAATTTTCCCCAATCGATGTTGTGCTGTTTTTCAAACTGTCTCGTCCCTCAAACACTTTCCTGCTCAATTTTGTTCAATTCACAGTGTTCCTGAGCTGTTTTTGTGTGTTTCAAAACTTCCCTACGTAAGAACTTGACAGCTCTCCTAAATAATGTTCCAGTCAATTGTTGGAACACTACACTTAGTCTAACCTAAAACTAATTTACCACGACCGCTGCGGCCATTTACACATGCTAAAAGAATAGCCATCCTCAAGACTTTCTCTTCAAAGGAGAAAAAGCCCAAGTTGTACTTTCAAAGAAAAATTTTACGAATATGTAGCGAATTACTAATGTTAATTTTCCCAAACCACATGTTTTCCACCTCATTAAAACTGACAAAACTATTGATTTTCAGACCTTAATTATTCCTGAGCCTATGTTGTGTCAGCTGTAAAAGTTTCCAAGCTCATGTTGTGTTCTTCCTCAAAAATTTTCATGCCCTTTTATTTTCCAACACTCAGATTGGTTTGAAGCTATTTTTGTTCTTAAAAACTTGCCAACCGTACGATTTTCTTTATGTGATTGATAATGTCATTTATGATTTGATTTTGTCTAGGTTTTGCTAGTGCCGTCTCAGATGATAAAAGTATGCCAACATGGAACAAGAGAACATCGCTGAAGGTACACAAACTGATGTTGTGTCATCTCTCAAATTTGCCCAAAGCACCTGTTGTCAGTTCCTCAAAAACTTGCCAACCTGAAGATTTTTTCAACTCTCAAATTGTTAAAGAGCTGTCGTGTGCCATTTTTCAAATTGTCCCACAGTATATTAGAGGCCTCCAAAACATTTTTACTTTTTGATATTTTTATTTTCAACTTGTTCCCGAGTTGGTTACTGCTGCACAGTTGGTTAATGCTGACCAAATTGTTCCTGATCTGATATTTTGCTGTTTTCCCCAAAGTGCATATTGTACAGTCCCTTGCCAGTGTTGTGATTGTTTCAACAGTGTCTCTGACACTTGGTTGTCTAGTCCCTCAAAACATACCAACCTGGTGAATTGTCTTAAGAGTTATGCACTCCAGTTCTTTTACTAAGTGACTGTTTTCAAGATGTGACCATTTTCAGAAAAGATGTTTACTTGATAACATGACAATGTTTAATGCAGTTTGTCCTATTTTGTTACAGATTAGTCACTGATTCAAGAGCAGTATCCATAACAGACCAGAGCCTCCTTCATCACCAGATGCTTTATTTCAAGGTCCACTTGGATTGTCATGTTTCGTGTGCATAACTCCATCCTTGTCTAAGGTATGTTGAAATAATTTTTTCTTCTCAGTGTTGAAACCCTACGTTTAACATACTTAAATTTATTGGACCCAGCGGCCATTTGCATTTGCCTAAAAGACAGCTACCTTAGGGCTGCGCCTCTAAAGATTGAAGAGCCACAGTCGTACTCTTCATTAAGATTTCACAATTGTAGCGAATTACCATTGCTTCAATTTTTCAAAATCTGACACTATACATCTTCATGTCAAAAGTTTTAAAGCTCAGTGTTGTGTTACTTGCCTAACCTCCAAAGCATTGCATGTAATGACTTTTCAACTTAAGATGTTGTTGTGCCGTTTTAAAACTTACCAAAGTACATTTGTTGACTGTCTTTGAAAAACATGCGAACCTTATGCTTTTTAAAATGTGAGTAATAATGTACGGTGATGTCGTCCCGTGCTGCAATTACATTTACGTTTGGTTAAATATGTCTCACATTGCATCAAAATTTAGTTCACTTGTATAATATACACAGTGCACTGTTTGTTAATTTACAATGATTTGCTTTATTTTAAATTATTTATTTATCTTTAATTTTATACAGTCGAACCATCAGATCTGGAAAGATAAAGAACTGGTCGTAGAAGAGAAGTTCTGGTTGTAGACGAGATGTTCTTGGTTGTAGAAGAGATGTTCTGGTTGTAGAAGAGATGTTCAACACTCCACAGCAGTTGTAGTCAATATTTAATTAAAACATTACCTTTCCTTATATTGGTAAAAAATTCAACGAAATTTGATTAGATTTGCTGGAAAACTGCTAGAAATTGCGCCAAACTTTGCTAAAAATCTTTTTTGTAAAACTTGACTTTAAATTGCTGGAAACTTTGCATAAAATTGCGTCAAACTTTGCTGTAAAAGCTTTGCGAAAACTGCGTCAACTTTGCTAAAAATTGTTAAACTTTGCTGGAAACTTTGCTAGAAATTGTATCAAACTTTTAGTATTGTGTCAACTTGCTAAAATTGCACAAACTTTGCTAAAAATTTCGTCAAACTTTGCTGGAAACTTTTCAAGAAATTGCGTCAAACTTTGCTAATTTCAAAATTGCTTTGTCAAACTTTGCTGGAAACTTTGCAAAAATTTTGTCAAACTTTGCTGGAAACTTTTCAAGAAATTGCGTCAAACTTTGCTGTAAAAGCTTTGCAAAAATTCGTCAAAACTTTGCTGGAAACTTTTTAAAAAATTGCGTCAAACTTTGCTTAAAAGCTTTGAAATTGCATAAACTTTGCTAAAATTGCGTCAAACCTTATGCTGGAAACTTTTCTAGAATAAAAACTATGTTAAATTGTTCAACTTTGTTGGAAACTTCGCTTGAATTGTGTCAAACCATAATTTTTGTTAAAATGTTTCTTAAAGTTTTCTTAACTTTTCTTAAAATTTTCTTTTATGTTTAACTTTTCTTTAAATTTTCTTTAAAATGTTCTTTAAATTTTCGTTTAAACTTTGACAAAATTTTCCTTTAAATTTGATTACAAAACAATGTTTCACTAAGTTCTTAGACATGTTACTTTGTGAGACTTTGTTACTATGTTCCTTTTGAGACTTGATTAAATTCTTACTTCTTGCCAGTCTTGTAGCGTATTATTTCACGAGTCTAACTATTATCCGAAGTTGTTCCCCAAATAACTTGTACAAATTTACTTGTCGATTTTGGGGAATACTTCAGATAACATAAAAATAAAATATATAAACCACCCTTCCCACCTTCTCCTACACCTTACCCTCCCATCTTCCCTCCCACCTTCACCTTCCCCTCCCACTCCAACCTTTCCCTCACCCTCCGACCTCACACTCCCACCTACTCTCACCCTCTCACCGTCCCACCATCCTCTTACCCTCCCACCTTCCCCTTACCTTCCCACCTTCCCTACCTTCCCCTCCCTCACCCTCCACCTTCCCCTCACCCTCCAACCTTCCCCTCACCCTGCCACTTTCCCCTAAACCTCGCACTTCCCCTCACCCTCCCACCTTCTACTACCACCCACCCAAATCCTCGCCCTCCACCTTCCCCTTACCCTCCCACGTTCCCTCACCCTCCGACTTTCCCCTCACACACCCACCTTCCCCTCAACCTGCGCACTTTCCTCACCGCCCACCTTCCCTGCAACTTCCACACTTCCCCTCACCCTCCCACCTTCCACTCACCCTCCACCTTCCCAACCTCCCGTTCCCTCACCTCCCATTTCCTACTCACCTTCCCTCACCCCCCATCCTCCCTCCCACCTTCCCTGCACCCACCTTCCCTCACCCTCCCACCTTCCCCTCACTCTCCCACCTTCCCTTGCCCCCACTTTCCCCTCAGCCCTCCACACCCCCTCCCCTCCCGCACCATCCCCTCCACTCCCCTTCCTACTCCCGCCTCCCAACTTCCCCCTAACCTCCACCTTCTCCCTCCACTCCCTTCCAACTTTCCCCCTCCCCCCATCCCTTCCCTCCCAACCCTTCCACTCCCATCCCTCCACCCTCCACTTCCCTCCCACCCTCGGGGCGAGAATTTTAAAGTAATTGCATGGGTAAATGTGCATTTTGTCAAAATAGTAACAAACTACTAGTAGTATCTAATAATATCTAATAGAACGGTATCTAATAGTAAATTAATCGAGTTCTAATAGTACTGTATCTAATAGTAAATTAATCGAGTTCTAATGACTAGTATCATAATAGTGGGAAATAACTGAGTAAACTAATTAGGAAAAACTGGTATCAAATTGGGAAATAAATTGAAAATTGGGAAAATTGGGAAAAACTTGGGAAAACTGGAAACTTGGAAAACTTAAACTTGGGAAATCTAAAACTGGGAATAAACTTGGGAAAAACTTGGAGAAAAACTTGGGAAAAATTGGGAAAAAACTTGGGAAAAATTGGGAAAAACTGGGAAAAACTTGGGAAAAACTTGGGATTAAAAACTTGGGTAATAATTGGGAAAAACATTGGGAAAAATATGGGAAAAACTTAGGGAAAAACTTGGGACTAAAACTTGGAAAAACTTAATGGGAAAACTTGGGCAAAAACTTGGGAAAAAACTTGGGAAAAACTTGGGAAAAACTTGGGAAAAACTTGGGAAAAACTTGGGAAAAATAAACTTGGGAAAACTGGGAAAAACTTGGGAAAAACTTGGGAAAAACTTGGGAAAAACTTGGGAAAAACTTGGGAAAAAACTTGGGAAAATTGGGAAAAACTTGGGAAAAATGGAAAAACTTGGGAAAAACTTGGGAAAAACTTGGGAAAAACTTGGGAAAAACTTGGGAAAAAACTTGGGAAAAAAAACTTGGGAAAAACTTGGGAAAAACTTGGGAAAAACTTGGGAAAAACTTGGGAAAATGGAAAACTTGGGAAAAACTGGGAAAACTTGGGAAAAACTTGGAAAACTTGGGAAAAACTTGGGAAAAACTTGGGAAAAACTTGGGAAAAACTTGGGAAAAACTTGGGAAAAACTTGGGAAAAACTTGGGAAAAACTTGGGAAAAAAATTGGGAAAAACTTGGGAAAAACTTGGGAAAAAAAACTTGGGAAAAACTTGGGAAAAACTTGGGAAAAACTTGGGAAAAACTTGGGAAAAAACTTGGGAAAATTGGAAAAGGAAAATGGGAAAACTTGGGAAAACTTGGAAAACTTGGGAAAAACTTGGGAAAAAACTTGGGAAAAACTTGGGAAAAAACTTGGGAAAATTGGAAAAACTTGGGAAAAAACTTGGGAAAAATGAAAACTTGGGAAAAACTTGGGAAAAACTTGGGAAAAAAACTTGGGAAAAACTTGGGAAAAACTTGGGAAAAACTTGGGAAAAGGAAAAACTTGGGAAAAACTTGGGAAAAACTTGGGAAAAATAACTTGGGAAAAACTTGGAACTTGGGAAAAACTTGGGAAAAACTTGGGAAAAACTGGAAAACTTGGGAAAAACTTGGGAAAAACTTGGGAAAAACTTGGGAAAAACTTGGGAAAACTTGGGAAAAACTTGGGAAAAACTTGGGAAAAAACTTGGGAAAAACTTGGGAAAAACTTGGGAAAAAACTTGGGAAAAACTTGGGAAAAACTTGGGAAAAAACTTGGGAAAAACTTGGGAAAAACTTGGGAAAACTTGGAAAAACTTGGGAAAAATGGAAAACTTGGGAAAAACTTGGGAAAAACTTGGGAAAAACTTGGGAAAAACTTGGGAAAAACTTGGGAAAAAACTTGGGAAAAACTTGGGAAAAACTTGGGAAAAACTTGGGAAAAACTTGGGAAAAATAAACTTGGGAAAAACTTGGGAAAACTTGGGAAAACTTGGGAAAAAACTTGGGAAAAACTTGGGAAAAACTTGGGAAAAACTTGGGAAAAACTTGGATTGGGAAAAACTTGGGAAAAACTTGGGAAAAACTTGGGAAAAACTTGGGAAAAACTTGGGAAAAACTTGGGAAAAAACTTGGGAAAAACTTGGGAAAAACTTGGGAAAAACTTGGGAAAAAACTTGGGAAAAAACTTGGGAAAAACTTGGGAAAAACTTGGGAAAATTGGAAAAACTTGGGAAAAACTTGGGAAAAACTTGGGAAAAACTTGGGAAAAACTTGGGAAAAACTTGGGAAATTGGAAAAACTTGGGAAAAACTTGGGAAAAACTTGGGAAAAACTTGGGAAAAACTTGGGAAAAACTTGGGAAAAACTTGGGAAAAACTTGGGAAAAAACTTGGGAAAAACTTGGGAAAAACTTGGGAAAAACTTGGGAAAAAACTTGGGAAAAACTTGGGAAAAACTTGGGAAAAACTTGGGAAAAAACTTGGGAAAAACTTGGGAAAAACTTGGGAAAAACTTGGGAAAAACTTGGGAAAAACTTGGGAAAAACTTGGGAAAAACTTGGGAAAAAACTTGGGAAAAACTTGGGAAAAAACTTGGGAAAAACTTGGGAAAAACTTGGGAAAAACTTGGGAAAAACTTGGGAAAAACTTGGGAAAAACTTGGGAAAAACTTGGGAAAAACTTGGGAAAAACTTGGGAAAAACTTGGGAAAAACTTGGGAAAAACTTGGGAAAAACTTGGGAAAAAACTTGGGAAAAACTTGGGAAAAACTTGGGAAAAATTGGGAAAAACTTGGGAAAAACTTGGGAAAAACTTGGGAAAAACTTGGGGAAAAAACTTGGGAAAAACTTGGGAAAAACTTGGGAAAAACTTGGGAAAAACTTGGGAAAAACTTGGGAAAAACTTGGGAAAAACTTGGGAAAAACTTGGGAAAAACTTGGGAAAAACTTGGGAAAAACTTGGGAAAAACTTGGAAAACTTGGGAAAAACTTGGGAAAAACTTGGGAAAAACTTGGGAAAAACTTGGGAAAAACTTGGGAAAAACTTGGGAAAAAACTTGGGAAAAACTTGGGAAAAACTTGGGAAAAACTTGGGAAAAACTTGGGAAAAATTGGGAAAAACTTGGGAAAAACTTGGGAAAAACTGGGAAAAACTTGGGAAAAAACTTGGGAAAAAACTTGGGAAAAACTTGGGAAAAACTTGGGAAAAACTTGGGAAAAACTTGGGAAAAACTTGGGAAAAAACTTGGGAAAAACTTGGGAAAAACTTGGGAAAAACTTGGGAAAAACTTGGGAAAAACTTGGGAAAAACTTGGGAAAAACTTGGGAAAAAACTTGGGAAAAACTTGGGAAAAACTTGGGAAAAACTTGGGAAAAACTTGGGAAAAACTTGGGAAAAAACTTGGGAAAAACTTGGGAAAAAACTTGGGAAAAACTTGGGAAAAACTTGGGAAAAACTTGGGAAAAACTTGGGAAAAACTTGGGAAAAATTGGGAAAAACTTGGGAAAA
>JASTWB010000152.1:0-38735 GCA_032158295.1 Pycnopodia helianthoides | reverse complement strand
CGATAATCGTAATCCTCCATCCTCCCGACGGTCGGAGACCGGAGGGTTACGAGTCATGCAGTGCAAAAAAGTGGCGAAATTGCAATTTCGACTATTTTGGTCAGACTAGTCACCAGATTTGCCCAATTTTTACCACTTCCAAAAAACATGACACACATTCTAAGAACATGGATTTGATCTTCAGTGTGTAATGAATCCATTCATAACACTCTAAACATCGTTGAAAAATTATTTGAAGAAAAACGAACAAAAACTTACCAGAAACTGACCGAAATGTCCATTGACCGCACTTCCCCTAAATCAACCAATCAGCGTAAACCAAACCGTTATGGTAGGCGTGGCGATTGTCTGTGTGCGACTGTGCTTGCACGCAGTTAATGTATTTAACGGATTTGCGCCATCTGCAGTTTGCGCTGATTAATTGCAGGAACAGCATTCCAGAATGCGCGCTCAATCTGGAAATTTTTCCTCATAAATATCCTGTGATTGTGCAACTCAACAAAATGCGCTCAACAACGAGTCCGCTTATGCTGATTGGTCGAGATGTTGCTAGGTAACGAATCGCGAGGTTCGAAAACCGGACCTGAGATTGTCTACGCTTCATGAGAATTTCGCTCAGTCTCTGGTAAGTTTTTTTCTTTTTTTCTTAAAATATTTTCTCAATGATGTTTTGAGTAACACGAATGGATTCATGACACATTGATGATCACATCCATGTTTTTAGAATGTGTGTCATGTTTTTTGAAAGTGGTAAAAATTGGGCAAATCTGGTGACTAGTCTGACCAAAATAGTCGAAATTGCAATTTCGCCACTTTTTTGCACTGCATGACTCGTAACCCTCCGGTCTCCGACCGTCGGGAGGATGGAGGGTTACAATTATTGCAACTACTACTGTCAGTGACTCTTGGCAACATTTTCCAGTGAGTTGACCAACCATTTGAAACCATTCGACTGCCAAGGTTGTGTACGGTGGCACAACTGTGCACAGAACTAACTGTGTACTGTGTACATGCATTCCCTCATGGTATCATATTGCAGGTTGGCATAGTTTATCTATCATTCAAAACCACAGTGAATGGTATTGAATGGTGAGGGTTAAGGAAGTCTTAGTTTTGTGATATCCTAGTTGAAATTTCCTCTATGAAATTAATGCAAATGCCCAGAGAACCAAATCATTTTGTTTTCAGTTTCTACTTAGTACTTGTAAGTTGTATGCTTGTTCCAACTTGCAAGTGAATAGTTCAGTTTGCTCACCTCGTCGTCTTTCCCTGTCTCTCTCTCTAGAATGTGATCGACGTCTCTCTGAAACAGAAAGCCCCCGAAAAGAGGAAAAAGAATTATGAAATATCCATCATGAGGACTTCTGAGTACAAGTATCTAACAAACAACAATTTCAATCGTAATCCTCCATCGTCCCGACAGTCGCAGACTGGAGACTGTTGGGAGGATGTAGGGGTTACAATTATCGCAATTAACTTCTTGAACTACTGGCCCAAAGCCATCCCAAAAGTACTGCATGGCAGTAAATAATGACAATGGAGATGAGATGATGAGAAATTTGCCAACCCACCACGCATCCTTGAGTTGATAATATTCTTCTTAATCTTAATCTTACCATATAATTAAGTGGATCGCCACTATTTTATTTGTAAATAATATAACAGGTATATAAACAATAAACCCTGCACAGGCTAGACAAGAACTCCCACGTTGCAACAGAGACTGGCGTCATTAGTATCAGTATCACTTAGCCAGGGCTAATGCAAAGGTTAGCTTTCTTGAGCCACCATATCGGGACTGGTTCACCATGTTCACCATAAAATAAATAAGAATAAACAAAACACATTGAGTAATTGACAAAAATAACAATTTGTTTTTCTCTCTCTCTCTCTCTCTCACTCTCTCTTTAAATAGTTCTTTATGTGATTTCAAGTTCCTGACCTCGTCTCACTGGTGACCTGCTTCTACTCCGACCCATGATATCAAATTCGAAACAGTTGAACTTTATAAACAGGATGAATTTCTGTGCATTTGGCCCACACAGACGTTATCACTCTCACCGGACCGACCGGAACGTCTGACAATGGAAAAAACCGGTCAATTGAGGGCGCTGTTACATGCAACCTCGTTCACAGGGATTATACCCTTACATGGTGAGCGGCAATTTTGTTTTCCATACCACCACACCCTGGCTGTTGTAAACAATAGATGGATTGCAGTCATAGAGTTGTGTGCGACTGAAAAGTAAGGAACACTGGGTTTTTTTTCAAAGGGGTAATGAGAAATTAAATGTTGATCAATGGAATTGTAAGTAATGAAAGTTTTTCATTTTAAAAGTTGAAAATTGCTTCAAAAAAGTACTTTGGATTCATATTGAGGTTACTTTTTTTAAATTAATAAATCAATGAGCATTCGGTTGCTAATAATTTGAAAAGGATAAGAACTTGTGCGATTATCAAAAGTTGTGATTATTTCATCAGTTTCTTTTAGCATGCCAGATTTCCAACCCAACCCAGCCCCGCCACCCACATTGTGTTCAAATTTCCCCCTTTTCGAAATAAAGGCTTGTTATAATTAAAAGGTAGGGCCTATGGGTTCATTCAGCAGTTTCTTAAAGACTATTTTTAGCTCACCTTCCCGTCCAACCTAGCCCCGCCGCCCCTCATTATGTACGTGGTTATAAACTCTTGAGGACGGTAAATTACAGTCAATTTTGTAGTCTATGCCATTATGTTGGGACTCTTGCTAAGTTGTATTAACATTGGAGAAGGGCGCCGATCAACCAATGTTGTTACAGCTGATAAAAAAATTGTATATACTTTTAATTGATAAACAAGTCACTTTGCTGCATGCAGTATCCGCATGTGTATGTTGTGCGTATAATAAGCTGAAATCCACACCACGGGTCAATTCGTAAAACGACTTTTTCAACACTCTGTCTTAAAAAATACACCCAATCAAAGACTGGCATCCTATACACAAAGGATTTATGTTCTCGTGCTGATTCTTCCAGATTTGTTCAACGTTCTCTAATGTTTATTTATGATCACTTTGCTGGATGGAGTCTCTGTCATACAATAAGCTGAAATCCACACCACGCGTCGATTTGTAAAATTACCCTTTCAACACTCTACACCCAATCAAAGACTAGCACTTTGTGCTGATTTCTTCAGATTTTCTAACAGCTATTGTCCGTTTCTGACTTTTGAATATTACAAACCACGAGTCACTTTGTTGGAGTCTCTCCAGATCCCGACTATACCCCCAAGCTATGGGCAAAATCCGTAAAAACGCGAGCGAAACAGGCATGTAAAGCATTGGGCGAGTGGGGAGATGATGTTTAAAAATGTGTGTTTTAAGGGTGAAAAATTCACCAACAGTCTTGGAAACATCGTTAAATCAATAACTAAATAGACCTTTAGTCTTACGTTACTTGTTTGCTGTTTCTCCTCTTTTTCTGAACTTTTCCCAAAACGATCAAGAAGACAAAATCCATCGTATGTAATTTTGTTTTATAATAATAATACTTTCCAGCCATGGCCAAAGTGCGCGTCGGTTCGCGTTTTTTTTTTTTTTTTTTTTGCGCTGGCGCTGATGACGCGTTTTGCCGATATTACCACGTGCTTTTGATATATTTTACGCGGTTGTTTTGTCTGCATCAACGCGAGCGTACGCGCGCAAGACGTGCAAAGGAAGGCCGAAGTGTGGATAATTTTGTATTATGGTTGAATCCGGTGGACTATTTCCAGAAAACTAAGTTATAGATCAAAACGATACCTCAACGCCCAACATTTGTAATCGGCCATGAAATGCTCATGAAGTGTTACCTTAAATGTTAAGTTGAAATTGTGGTTTTCTTCACACATTGAAGACGGCACGCAAGCTTAGAAAGTGACAGTCCTGTAGGCCTAGCCTATACCCATTGCATAACAAAAGGATGGTAGAGGAGAGAGAGAGAGAGAGAGAGAGAGAGAGAGAGAGAGAGAGAGAGGAGAGAGAGAGAGAGAGAGAGAGAGAGAGAGAGAGAGAGAGAGAGAGAGAGAGAGAGAGAGAGAGAGAGAGAGAGAGAGAGAGAGAGAGAGAGAGAGAGAGAGAGAGAGAGAGAGAGAGAGAGAGAGAGGAGAGAGAGAGAGAGAGAGAGAGAGAGAGAGAGGAGAGAGAGAGAGAGAGAGAGAGAGAGAGAGAGAGAGAGAGAGAGGAGAGAGAGAGAGAGAGAGAGAGAGGAGAGAGAGAGAGAGAGAGAGAGAGAGAGAGAGAAAAGAGGGAGAGAGAGAGAGAGAGAGAGAGAGAGAGAGAGAGAGAGAGAGAGAGAGAGAGAGAGAGAGAGAGAGAGAGAGAGAGAGAGAGAGAGAGAGAGAGAGAGAGAGAGAGAGAGAGAGAGAGAGAGAGAGAGAGAGAGAGAGAGAGAGAGAGAGAGAGAGAGAGAGAGAGAGAGAGAGAGAGAGAGAGAGAGAGGAGAGAGAGAGAGAGAGAGAGAGAGAGAGAGAGAGAGAATCTTTCAGTAGAAAGACGAAAGAGTCGTTCGAGATCGAGGTCACCAAGACGGCGAGGGAGGTCAAGGTAAATTTACAAATGGTCATCAATTAGTAATTACGATGATCCAGAATTTTTGCTACTGTTGCCTCAAATATTTGTATTGATACGAACAAACGTTTGTTTACTCTCCAGCTAGCATTCTCTTTAAAAAATAGTCTTAACAGCTTCAAGTCTGTATTCTAAAAACGTTCCATGCCCATGCGCGATTTTATTTTTCAGATCTTATTGGAGCTTCTGGAGTAATCGTTTTCCCTTCTAAATTTACCATAACTTGACAAAAGGAAAGACAAAGGTTCTCATAATAAGCACTGGGATTTGTTGGTCTCTTTTCAGAAAATATTAGTACATGCATTTACCATAAATCGCAAAACCTCGGCTGTAAGTCATGGATGATAATCTGCCATAGTATGCTGGATCTCGAGCTGAATACAATAATAAACAATAGTGGCAGCCTGTCTATTCTTGTATGGCACATACCGGTCTGGAATCGGGGATTACACAATAACCCATGGAAAAAGATACATTAAGAGTATGAATTCCAGTACCTTCTGTCCCTCTTTGTACAGGTGAAATGAAGCGTAGCACCGTAGGTGCATGCTACAAATGGAACAAACATGTCAGCAATCCAGCCAAATGCAAAAATTGAGGTTGCTTCGAATATTTTCCAGGTGTTAAAAACCGTCCGTTGTAAGCCACTTCAGAAAATGTTGGCGTGTATACACGTCATCTGAAGTGAAGTGGTTAAAATACATGATCCTTCATAACTTTATAGCACAGACTCATGTATAACTTTAATCATTCATTATTTAACTTATTGAGAAGTCAGCGTTGTGGAAACTAACTGCATTTTTGTCATTACTTTTGCAGATCTCGGTCCCCAAGAAGAAGAAGGTGAGTATCAACCTCATTCCCATGTGGGAGATCAATCACGCTGTGCCATTTTTAATCCCCCAGCATGCCTGCCAGTGCCCTGGCCCACTCATAACCCCTTGAATTGGGCTCAAGTGTAAGGACAAGCTAACTGGTCTCGCTGGCTAGTCACTGTAAGGTGAAACCCCGTCTTGCTGTACTGGTCTGGTGCCGATTTGTTATTGATGTTTTTGTTGTTGTTGTTTCTTTTTTAAACGAAATACAGGTCTCGCTCTAACAGCCCAAGAAGACCCAGAAGTCGCTCCGATTCACCGTATGTAAATTAAAATTATTCGGTGACTTCAAGCATCTGAAATAGAGAAGTCAAATTGTTTTGACATTATTAACCGCGGGTGAACGAATTCGACCACAAACCCTGAAACACGCATTCTTACACAACAGTATGTACATAGGTTCAGACCCAATTGTACAAACGCTATTACATGTATCACCAAAATATAAGCAAAATAAGCAAAATGTTTCTAAGGGTTCTGAGCGGTTTTGCTCTGAAGCTCCGCCCTAATCCTTCCACCCCCCCTAAAAAAAAAACCTAGATGTTTATTGTCTTATAAACGAGCACAGACTGTTAAAGATCCCTCAAGATAAGCAGGCCTCTATGATTGTGTTTTACTGCCTGCAGACCACAAGACAAAAATATTATGAGGTTAAAAGATTTATTTACACAAAGCATGCTCAAAGTCATGGGACATTTGGTTTCACAAAAAGCTAAAATTGATTTAAGTTGTGGATTAATCTCGATTTGGAAGCAAAGTCTGATACAAATCACTATGGCAACATTCACAACTCATCCCAAGATGTTTCTTAGTGCTTTGTGGAATTGAGCCCGCAGGCTCTTTTGGGGGCTTATTGTCTGTAGAGATATTATGTTCTTTTCTGATGTTTAAAAACTTTCAATAAAATAGTGTATGTTTTTATTTGTCCAGGGGAGGCAAACTCCAACAAAGAAGAGGTACAGGTGCCGGCCGTTGTCTTTGAAGGTGAGAACTCTCAGAAATGACTTATGACTTAATCGCAAGTGATGCAGGTGGTGCCGCCATTGCTGGGCCTCTGACAGCCCAGGGTTTTGCTAGGACTCTGGCAGTGCAAGGTTTTGCTGGGCCTCTGGCAGCGCAAGGTTTTGCTGGGCCTCGGGTAGTGCAAGGTTTTCCTAGGAGCGCAAGGTTTTGCTGGGCCTCGGGCAGTGCAAGGATTTGCTAGGACTCTGGCAGTGCAAGGTTTTGCTGGGCCTCTGGTAGTGCAAGGTTTTGCTGGGTCTTTTTTCTTTTTTCACTTCTTATGCGAACATAGATGTGGATCATATGTACTTACTACATATTTACAACTTAACAGAAAGTGAATACTGACATTTTGACAGAAAAACCTTGCTGATACAACAAATTTTAAACCCAACTGTGCAGTTTCAGTGTAGTATCACACTTACACTCGCCCATTGCCTGCACCTTTGTCAGAATTAAGTTTCTGTTTAGTTGCAAATATTCATATTCATCCATTTTGTTGTGTAATTTTGAAACAGGCTTCTACCGCCCTCTTTTTCGCTCTTTATTTTATTTAAATTTTGTTTTGTTTATAATCGTAAAAATAATAATAATAACTCATTTTTATATAGCGCTTTATCTACAGGTGTTTTAAAGCACTTGTCATTGATTATTTCCAGACAGGTTTGTACAGTTTTTGAATTATGATACCCATCTTGTAAAGGCCAGAAACACAGGGGTAAGCCCCTTCCCTTAGCGATAAGTGTAACTAGGTTCGTCTACGTGCATTCAACAACATAGGGACCAACGGCTTTACGTCCCGTCCGAAGAATGAGGCAATAATGGTTGAGTGCTTGCTGAAGGACACAGGTGTCAAGACCGGGTGCACTTGGGCCCTTGGATCCACGCCCGTTTGCATGATTGGGTGTGATTGAAATGCCCTTTTGGTTGTGGTTGAAATGGGCATCAGTGTAAAGTTAAAACCAGAACAATATGAAGTAAACATGATTTAGACCATGATTTAGTTTATTGTGTGCAAGACTTTTAACAACTTAGTCAATAAATTAAAAAAAAATTTCAGAGTCTGAGTTTGAAGGCAAAACTGAAGAAAAAATTGAAATGATGAAAATAATGGGCTTTGCAAATTTCGACACAACGAAGGTATGTTTGTACTTTCTAGATCCCCCTAAAATAATAATAATAAGATATGAAATAATGAAATAAAGTAATAAATACATAGATAAGCTAAAAATATAATGTTTAAATAAGTAATACAAATTTTTTAATATTTAATGGTACAATTAAACTGGTACAATTCATCCTGAAATTGCATTGTGATCCTCCATCCTTCATAATCGAACCCGTTGATCCGACATCATATTTTATGGTTGGGTTGACATGACATGACTAGAATCGTTCGCACTTCAACTTCAGCGCGCACGCCTACGTATGTCACTAACCATTGGTCCTTGCATGAACTTGTTCCAAGCTGTGAGTCCAGACGTCATCTATTATAGAGTGTATCTTGTATTTTTCTGTTTAAGGGGAAGCATGTACCAGGCTCCAATAATGCATCCCACATTGCTATCCATTCCAAGAGTTGTTGGGAGATGGATCTTCAATTTAGTTGAAGACTAGCGCCCAATTTCCATGGCACTGATTTCCACAGATTTCTGCATTTACAGTGGCCTTGAAGTGCATGAATCTATGGGCTTTCATAAGCAGAATTCCGCTCGAAACAGTGCCACAAAATTAGGCCGTGTTGTCACAGAGACAGCAGCAAGTGATCGTTGAAGAAAAAGGAAGAAACCCAAAGAAAGCCTGATTTTTTCCAGAGTTTGATAATCATATCAAACCATATTTTTAACCAGGATAAAAAATGAATTTCAAATTTTTCCAGCTTTTTCTTCTTCTTTTTGTCACTTCAGGCAATACATGAACAGACGTGGCGGCTTCAACGGACCACTGGACTTCATTGCATAATACCTGCCTGCCTCCTTCTTCACCATCTTGACCCGTGGACTTCATTGCATAACACCTGCCTGCCTCCTTCTTCACCATCTTGACCCCCTTTCACACTAGACAAAGTTCTCAAGGAATTCCTGAGGAGATTGCTAACATGTGTGTAATTAATGGATGGAGTGCTGTGCCCAAGTAGTCGTGTGCATTATATTATAACTCTAGTGTTGTCAGAATGTCAGTTTAGGAGTCAATTCCACAAAGCTGTGAGGTTCATCTGAAAATGAGTTGCCCATCACGCCATGGCGATTTGTATTATGACATATTTATTTTGAGAAGCATGTATGAAGATTGGCTAAGATGGATCTTAGTGCTTTGTGAAAATCGACCCCAGTTATGGCACTTACTTTCTTAAAAAAGACACTTCGACATTGTGATTAAGTTTTACTAGTGCTCAAGGTTGAGCCTTGACTAAGGGAATAGAAGGGTGACAACAAGGTCTTAATCCGCTGTTTAAATTTGGCAGGGTCGTGGTCATGTGATAAAGGACCAAGCCAAGGCGACGTCCTTTATTGCATGGCCGTGACCCTGCAATGTTTGTTTATCCATATATGCCCTTTTTGTTAACAAGCGTAATAATGTTGGTACATTGGTAAAACTTTTCTGTAAATTATCGATTCCTGTTACGTCCTCTGCTTAGTTTCGCGAACGATCAAACTGGAGGTACTAAAAGCTGAGGAACTAAAAGATTTGACATTAAGTACCAGTATGTATTGGTTGCATTACATGTAAATTAGGGCCCGCATAAGTTTGCACGCCACCCGTTTGTTTAAACATTCCTCACCATGTTTATATCCCATGTTTAAACATGGTCACGGGATCTCCTCTCGACCAATCGGAATGGAATAACTGTGTCGTGTATTTATGATTAATCATAAATTGTGATACAATTGTAGGGCAAGGGTTGTGTTAATCTAGAGTTATCTCAGTTGTGATTGCAACACCTCCAAAAATCGATTGTTTGTGTTCACTTAAAAATTGTACATACAAATAAGTTTGAATAAATTTTGTGTGTTTTTGTTTTACTTATTTTTTTGTTATTTTGTGGATTGGGCTGAAACTTTAAAATGATCAAAACAAAGACCTTGGTTGAATTCAGATCTAGCTATAACGTGTTAATTTCACACACAATACAAAATCAATCTTAAATGCACTCATTTGGAAAACATTAGGTCTACACAGTACAAACACATTTTCAAAAATCATTTAAAAATCAAAACTCTGCTTCTTAGAAAAATACTCTGAGTATTGTGAACAAACTGAGTAGATTTAACACAAATTAAATGAACTTACCAATACTTTGAGTATTGTGAGCAAACTGAGTAGATTTAACACAAATTAAATGAACTTACCAATTATGCAACTTTTCAGTTTACGGAAAATTATGAAAAATTGCATGTTCCAATAGTTAAATTCAACTTAAAAGGAACGTTGCCTTCGGATTGGTCGCTATATAATGATCCACACAAATATACCTTAAAATTGTGCGGTTTTACTTTTACTTTGTGAACTAACATGGTCCGCCATTTTCTAGAAACAAAATTTAAAAGTCTTAAAAAATAGTGTGGTGACTGTTTTAACCACATATCTTAAAAACCTTTAGTTTGCTTTCTTTACCTAATCAAACAATTATCCTTTGGAAAATTTACATAAAATCTCGCAAATAGTCTGCTTTGTAACCAATAACTGGAAAATTTGTCAGAATTAATTACTTGGAAACAGTGTAAAAATTGTAATAAAAATGGTTACAACTTAAGGACTTAAAGACTCAGAATTCACTCATAAATTAGATCAAACAAAAAGTTCCATAGCCCCCTCAGCCTCGTATTTAAAAGGAACAAAATTACACCTTGAAATTTCCTTATTTTCAAACATTAAAAATGCTACATATAAAATTGAATAGACTCTAATATCTAATAACTCTACCTTTTTTTCTCACATCATTATAAAAAAAAACAGCGATGCTGTTGATACCCCTCAGCCTGGCAGGCCCGTAACCAGGGGGGAGGCGGACACCCCCCCCCCCCCCAAATTCAAAAGGAAAAAAAAAGTCCGCTCCCCCCCCCAAAAGAAATCCGCCGCCCCCCCCCCCTAAAAAAAACTTTCGCATTTCGGGATTTAGACAATCCAGCCTTCCAATCTACCTCCCCTTCATCAATTTACTTCTCCCCCACCCCAAGCTCTTTTAGTCTTTCCCCTACTCAATCTACTTACACCGATTGATCATGTCCTTCATCATTTTCAGTCATCGCAAGGTTATTGATGGATCCTGTGCTGGCCAAATCCTTCATCTTCAAGATGTTCTGAGTCCGTGGATTATGCAAGGGCTCAATCCCCGTCCTGTTCCTCTTCTTACCTAACCAAATCCAAAATGACCCACAATATTTAAACTCTGTGTTTTATTGGGGCTTATTTTCAAGTTATTATTATTATTAACAAGTTTCTAACATAAAACTTATTGACTGAAACAGTTTAAGAAAGCTACGGGAAAACGGGTCGCTAACCAGAAACAAGAGAAACTATAAATATAAATATAAATATGAATAGTAAACTTGCGGGTACAACCATGGGTAAGATGTCTCTTTTGAAGGAGTGGTGGCTCTGAAAAGAGCCGGTTTGGTCTCGACGTTTCGAGCAGTATACTCTGCTCGTCTTCAGGAGAATGCTGGAGTACTGGTGGTGTTAGAGCTTATGTATGGCTGGAGGGATGCACTTTTGGGCGGGAAGGGTCCAAGCTGTTCTTGTCCGGTGAAGCGTGTGGGTTGGTTGCTGGCTGGATGTGTGTGCATTGGAGTGTGTCAGTGTTGTGGTGAGCTGCTGCTGGAAGACATCAAGACACTGGAAAGAGCATCAATTAAGCACGCCAAACTTATCAACAGCCTCACCTTCCTGAAACGATGCCGTAATGCAGACCTGATACCTCAAGGCCTCCAACTCCACAACCCGATCCGCACCACCCGTTCTCAGAGCATCCTGCACCGTGCAGGTTTAGCACTTCTCCGAGAACGCATCTCTGCCACCAGAGCTCAACTAGCTGAATTAGACTCGGACACTGCAACCCTCAGACAGTCACTCCAGTCTACCCTCAACCTACAAGACTATGCCAAGATTCAAGATCTCAACCGAGCATCCACCACCCACCATTTTCAAGTTACCCGCAAGAAACAAGTCAGCAAGTTCACCGAGCTTTGGTCTAGCAAAACAGCCGAGTCCACTAACGAAAGAGATACAAACAAAAGAGATTCACGTGGTACTCAGCACTTTGCTACCAAGCCCCATCTACGCAGCGCCAGGGCCTTCACACAGCACACCATCGTCAACCTCAGCCAACGCCAGCTCACCACGATGGAGACCAATGTTCTCTCCAAAGGCATGAACTTCGCCCTCACACCACGCACCATTCCAGTTAAAGACATTATCCAAGCCACAGAACCAGCACTCAAACATCTCGACAAGACAGCCGCCAATCAAGCCCGCATCCAGATCCTGCAAACCCTCAAGAACGCCAAGCTACCAAGACCGAACACCAGCAAACAAGAAAATGCCGCCATCCGAGCTCTACACCAAGATAAATCGATCCACATCATGTCAGCAGACAAGGGCAACGCTACTGTGGTCATGTCCACTGCTGATTACAACCAGAAGGTGATCGATATTCTGTCGACTGACACATACAGACGCCTGTCAAGAAACCCAACCGCTGCCATCGAACGCAACATCAACAACCAGCTCCGCGCTCTCCACCAAGAACAAGTCATCGACACACCCACGTACCGTCACCTCAAGTCCTCTGCACCCACCTGCCCACGCTTCATTGGTCAACCGAAGATACACAAGCCTGATGTTCCACTCCATCCCATTGTGGCATCCAGAGGTTCACCTACATACAACACAGCCAGATACCTCACCAAGATCCTGCAATCACTAGTCGGCCTCACCCAACATCACATCACCAATTAAAGCCAGTTCGTCAACATCATCAAAGACATCCACCTCAGCCAATCTGACATTCTTGTCAGTTTTGACGTAGTCTCTCTCTTCACGAACATACTAACTATAGAAGCATGCCACATCGCCAAAGAACGACTGCACAAGCCTGACTCCAGAACAAATACAAGAACTACTCGTCACCTGCGTCTCTTCATCCAGTTTCCGGTGGAGGGACCAGTTCTATGAACAAACCTCAGGGGCCGCCATGGGATCTCCTCTATCCCGGTCCTTGCTGATCTGTTCATGGAAGAGTTTGAACTGGACTCCATCGAGAACGCTGATCTCCGCCCCAACCTCTGGCTCCGCTATGTTGATGACACCTTC
Organism: Pycnopodia helianthoides; assembly: GCA_032158295.1. Classification (NCBI taxonomy): domain Eukaryota; kingdom Metazoa; phylum Echinodermata; class Asteroidea; order Forcipulatida; family Asteriidae; genus Pycnopodia; species Pycnopodia helianthoides. Next base: position 25,961 of record JASTWB010000152.1, on the reverse strand, counting down.
GTGGTTTGGCCCCACAGCAAGACAGCACTTCACCAGTTCCTGCAGCACCTCAACTCTCAGCATCCACTCATCAAATTCACCATGGAGCTAGAAGAAAACAACACCATCTCCTTCCTCGATGTTCAAGTCACCAGAAGAGAAGATGGAACCCTTGCTCACACTGTACACCGCAAGCCCACACACACCGACCGATATCTACACAGCTCTTCATTCCACCATCCTCGCCGTCCATAACACTTTGTTAAGTCTGCCGTCCATAACACTTTGGTCCGCCGTGCTTTCAACACCTGCGACCAAGACAGCTTGAAGCAGGAACTTCACCACATCAAGACATCACTACAACTCAACGGATACAAGTCTTTCAACTTCGTCTTTCAACTTCAGCCAGCCCAAACCAAGCCCCCACCCGAAGACAGACCAGAATTCAAGGCAACCGTCACCATCCCTTACATTGGCCACGCATCACACCAGCTTCAACGCATCTTCAGCCAAGTACAAGTCAAGACCTTCCACACAGCACCCAACAAGATACAAGCATCTCTTCACACACACAAGGACAAGCAAGACACTCAAGGCAAGCCCGGCGTATACCGCATTCCCTGTGAATGCGGTAAAGTCTACATCGGGGAGACTGGCCGCAACATATCCACCAGAATCAAGGAACATCAAGCACATGGCAGACTAGGACACTTAGACAAATCAGCAATCATCAAACACTCACACGGACAAATCTCATCAAATGAAAACAAGCCAAGCTCATCGCACCAGTCAAGTTCTGGCACCAACGCAGAGTAAGGGAGGCAATTGAGATCAAGGCTCACAACACAGTTCCACAAGACATCCGATTCTTCATCAACGACATCTGGTCACCACTTCTCAAGCCCACACTTCCAGCAGCAGCTCACCACAACACTGACACACTCCAACGCACACACATCCAGCCAGCAACCAACCCACACGCTTCACCGGACAAGAACAGCTTGGACCCTTCCCGCCCAAAAGTGCATCCCTCCAGCCATACATAAGCTCTAACACCACCAGTACTCCAGCATTCTCCTGAAGACGAGCAGAGTATACTGTTCGAAACGTCGAGACCAAACCGGCTCTTTTCAGAGCCACCACTCCTTCAAAAGAGACATCTTACCCATGGTTGTACCCGCAAGTTTACTATTCATATTTATATTTATATTTATAGTTTCTCTTATTCTCCACACCATGCAAAGCTTCAAACACCATTTAACCAGAAACAGTTCATGGCAAAGGCACATATCTTGAATGTTAGTGTTCTCAAAAAACACTGCCTCATTTTATTTTCGAGTAATGGAACTTAGTCTTTATAATGTTAGGCAAGAAACCACAAGGGAAACTGACCTGGTAAATTTGAAACAATTTTTGGTTCAACAAAGAAAAATTGACCACAGCGCTAGATTGGTGTGCTTCAATGTTTTTCATTTAAAAAGAAATTCCGTTTACTTTTTTTGTTAGTTTGTAAAATCTACCATCTTGAAACCAAGCCCAACTGAGCCAACAACTCGGTTACAATTTGGTTGGAAAAACTGCGTCACTAGAACTAAACTGAACACAAAAAACGCTTTAAACATGTTTCTGGTGGGGGCGCCAAAACGCCCCTGGTTGTCGATTTCTAAAGAGAGTTTTAATTCACCACTAATGAGTTTTTGGCCTTTTGTTTTGCTTGGTTGAAGTTTTTATTTTCATAACTAAACTGAGGCAAGATGAAAAGTTGGTCTGGATGACAATTTGTACTATCATCGTCATCTGGTATACAGGAAGTATGATGAAGGTTGCTGTTGTACGATGAAATTGTATTGACTAAATAACTTACCACTAGTGCTGCAGAGTATGGATACAATCAACACGACGACAATCGAGATTGCCACGGCAAGTACGACAATAAGGATAATGGCCCTAGTGGAAAAGGGTGGCTGCAGACAGAACAAAATACAATACAAATTGTTCTTAAAAAGAAGAAAAACAAAAAATCAAGATTATTCTTTGTTCAGGGATGTGTTTTATACCCTCTATGGTATTTCTAAAAGTGAAATTATAGTTCACCAATAATCAATTGACGGGTAACACATTTATTTGCTTTGAAAATGGCATATTTTCATTTTCACCCTAAATACAGAGTTAACAAGATCCGTTAGTTGTTAATCTTTGCTATTGTTGCAAGCATTTCTGTTGTTGTAGCCTGGGGGGGGGGAAATAATGAAAAAGACTTGATGGGATTTATATACCTCACTTTTTCCTTGTCATTTGATTGGTGGAACACGTTTCACATGTCATACTTTATTTTGCGATGTATACAGTTCCAACACTCAAAAATTTAATATAGGAGTTCTATATTGATAAATATAGGACGCTTGGGATGCTTCGCAGCGAACCTTCATGCATACTAACATATTACATTGAGTACAGTATGTATTGATTGTACCCGTTAATAGCAAGCATGCCTATAAGCTTGTGCGCCAACATGCATATGGCTGTAGACGCTGAACATGCTTTAGCCAACCGGTCTTAAAAGCTCCTTCTATGTCTTTATCAGCCGTTTAATACCTTATTGTTGAAATAAATTATAAATTGTTCAAAACTTTTTATTATGTATTTTTGAATTAAATTATGAATTACATGAAAAAAAAATATCAAAAGACAATGATCTATGTGTAAGGTATATCAAACAAATAAAGGATGCATTTTATTCATACAATATAGCAGAACATAATCACTCGTTGAGATCTGGATGGTTCCATTTCACCTTGTGTTTATATTTTGCAATATTGGACTTGTATGCATCAAATATTTGTATTTTTATAACACCCAAGTAGATCCTTGGCATTTGATTGCAGGATTGTATGTCATGTGGTATTTATTGTTCACAACATTTCATGCCTACATCATTAAGCATGCATTTTGGTACTATTCAGCGTGCATTTTCGATCCATCCTTTCTGCACTAATGCACGCTAGACCACCATGCATGTGCACCCATAGGCCGGTCGATTGCGCATTGGTCGCGCGACTGAAAACTTGGTGCAGGATCATCATTTAGAAACACCGTTTATATTACCGAGGCATCAGTGTCTATTCAGATCGCTGGCTCTTCAGTGTTCGACGATTATCATTGCGCGACGACTAGGCCTACAAATCGGCCTGTCACAGCTTTAGAAAACGGCCTCGTATTGGATGCCAGAATACAATCTCGTACAATTTTGTGGTGATTGGTTTTTACTCCAAATGACAAAAATCTACCCGGGTGTTATATAAAGTGAATAATTTATGTTTTGTATTCAATGGACACCTCCAAAGGATGGATCAAAAATGCACGCTGAATAGTACCAAAACACCTCGTGAATAGAACAATCCATCGTTCACGAATGAAATTATTCTCTCCATTTACTCCTCCATTGCACTCATAAACATTCATTGTTTTTATAATATTCAATGGTCTTTTAATAGGGACTGCAAAGGAAACAGAAATGAGCAGGTTGTGTGATGGCTGAAGTCAATGGCATATTGACCAGAGTTGTAATGGTCAAGCACTGTGTGTCATCTTTATTTAATTTTTTTTTCAAACCAGATTTTAAGATCTATTGACCGACTTCAATTTGTATGACCTACATCAGTTACAACTCAGAGTCTAATCTCTGCAAATGATAATCCATGGAATTATATTTTCAAGCTTGAATGTTGTTTCTGGTACTGGGGTGTGATACGAGCTCTAAACACCAACTAACGGCCTTAAAAAGAACAGTACACACAGTGCTTGGTAAACATCAAAGACCTTATTTGCATGTTGATCAAATGCCAGTGCTGCAAAAGTTTTCCTGCACTGGTAGAAAAAAAACGGCACGGCAATCTTCTTCAAAATCAATAAATATGTAGTCTTACCACTTTGCCGTACGTTACCCCGTCCACCTGGAGGTATTGGTCTGGGGTTAGAGTGTAGCCATTGAATGTCAGAGTAATGTTACCAGACTGAATGTCACTCCAAATGGCCTCCTGGGTGGCATCCAGGTCTCCTTGAATGTCAAACGAGACTAAAATGGATCCTAGGATTGGAAATGGAGAGAAGGGCTTAGTTTTAGAAAAAGATTCATGTCATGAAATTGTCCAAAGCAACCAAAGGTCAAATTCTTCACAAATAAAAACTTCCAACAAAATAAGGAGGCCAAATGCAAACAAATCTTACAAGTTGACAATGAGTGTATAAAACACACAATTATACTACATTTAAAGAAATTACTTAAAAACAAGTTATTCAAAATGCATGGGGAAAAGCGGGGAAAAAGCTTGTTGTAAAAATCCGAGGTATAAATTTAACAGTATCGGATCAATTTTATGGGAATGCTTGATTGTGTATTTTCTAGCATTGCTAATCATAACCAATGTAAAAGGCGTGTCTACATGTCAGTGCTCCTTTCTAAGAGTGAGTGGTACAAAACTACAAACCCATGGTGAACAAACATGCATGATCCTTGCTTACATTCTTTTAAAGCACATAACAATGGTAATTTTCAAAGACTAGTATCCACACTTTATGTGACCCAACATATACATGAAATAACAAACCTGTGAAATGTTAAGCTCAATCGGTCTTCGGAGTCATGAGAAAATATAGTGAGAAACCCCATTACATGTTTTCACCGTTTTAAAACATCGGATTTTATCACCAATGATAAAGACTAATAGTTTTACTCATTTCCTAAAAACTATAGCATTTCTTTATACAATGTAAGTTATGTGCAAATCTGTGAACATTTATATTTTCAATCTTACCAATGTTGTACACACCCTTTAAACCAAAAATAACTGTCTGTTTACGAAACTTACTTAAACTTAAGCAAGTTTTTCTGCTGCAGTAAGCAGCAAAATAGGTTTCCAGTAAAGAGCTTCATGAGTTCACACGGCTGGCAATGTCCCATGCAAAAACAAGTTATACAGATTAGTTACTATACCTCTCTCGATTGATACATTGCTGATCTTAACACCACTATATCTTGCTCCAAAGTAATTCAGAACGTAAATCTCAAGCTGAGCTTCCTTCCCAGCAGCCACCAGGTCGTAATCCACCAGGAACTGCAGTTTGAGTCGACGCACTGGCCCAGTGTAGGTCTGCTGGTTGGATACCACATCAAACGGGTCGACCAACAAAGTCAGCTCGTAGGCACTCGTTGGCATGGTCACCACGGTGACCTTCAGGATGTAGCTCAGGTCAGTCGCGTTAATCGCCAGGTTGGTGAATTGGGCCTGGCCAGTTCTGAGGTCAAAGGTCATTTCTAGTTGACCTCTGAGCTGACCTATATAGTTGGTAGGCATGCTAAGGGCCATCGTGGCATGCCACTCAAGTCCCTGTAGATTGTGGCAAAATAACACCCCAATTTTATAAAGCCTTGAAATTTGCCACAACTTAAATTTGTTTTCTTCTAATTCTTAGCTAATATTGCCACAAAGTCCCCTATAGATGGTGACAGTCTCGCGTTTATTCAAACATTTTTGCGACCACTTTGGTCCCACGCACATTGTTTTACTGCATGAAGGAAACAAACTCGCACCTTTGAAGGGGTCCCAATGTTCGAATACGTGCGATGCTTGCACAGTCTATTTCAACATCAATGCACAAATGTTAGTCATATGAAGATAGCAAAAAATTCAAAAATAATCATTGTTGGCATTTCCAAGCAGGTATAAGATAATGATACTTTGTTGCTCATATTGGAAGTTTTACATTACCTTAATTTCCACACAAATCAAACTAATGTAATGATTTCTGAATAAGTTTTGAGATGTGCCTTAACATCAAAATTTTTATTAAAACTGTATACTTAATGTGTTCTACAATGAGCTGTGTACACTTTGTGCCTGAAAGAAGTCCGATTTCATTGGGTCCTTTAACATTTGAGGTTAATGAGTAACATCAACTAATGGATTTTGTTTGAACACACCTTGGTCATTAGGTCGTCAGGAATCATCATCGTGATTTCATCTCTCAGCTCAATGATCACCACAAAGCTTGTGTTTTCATACACCATGTCCGGCGCCGTCAACACGGACAGATAATACGGCCGGACGGCCACGTCGAAGGCATTGGAGCTGACGGCAAGACTGGACGTGTTTGGTTTGGTCACCGCAAAGTCCAGGATGACTCCGGTTACAGTCAAGTTGATAACCAGATCTGTGAAGTTGGCCCAGCCGTTGACAAACGACACGATCAGGTTGCCCGATAGCTGGCCGCTTGCACTTGATGGATTCAACGATGCCGTCACTTGCCAGGGATTCGAGGAGTGCCCAAGTTGAAGGATCCTATTGCCCTGTATGAAAGTAAACAAAATATTTGGATCAATGTTGAAAAAAATTGGTTCCTTGCTTATTTTTGCTTAGCAGAAAAGTTGCCGAGTACCATTTGCAGTCAGTTAGGCTGACAAAAGTATGGCAACAACCTCAAATCTATTTGACCAGTAGAACAAATAGTAAGTGCAAAGTAGGTAAATGTGAAACCATAGGTTTTCTTCAGTTTAAAGCAACAAACAGACAAAAACGCTTAACAGTTTTCTGCTGAGCAAAAATAAACAGAAAACTAATTGCAAACAGTACATATCAAATGGTATTTTGGCTTGTTATCTTTTTTCTGGTAAGTACAGTTAACCTCGTGCTAGCTAATTATTGTGCTCAGGCAGTTGTAGGAATTCAGCTGCTCCATAACCATATTTTTTTGTGGACTCTCACCAGTGCATCCACAGCATAGATTGAGGGCTGTTCAATGAAGGGTGCTCTTTCTCTGGCCCCATCAGGCTGTGTGTAGATGACAAGGGAATCTGGGGTGCGGTAGACAACTTCTACTTCAAGCTCAGCATTCTGTTCCTCTTCCTCCTCCTGCTGTACCTCAGAAAACCTGACAGATACAACGAAGGAAGAACATTCAGGATAAGTTTAAACGAAAATGCAAGCGAGTGTGCGCTTTTGTATTTGCCACATCGCTATTGGTTCTCAAGGGTTCCCAAGAAATATCAAACAGGGTGACAAGACTATACTTACGTTTTGGTCCCGTTGGGTACGTCACTGGTCCCGCCTGTTTCATTGGTGGCCCGCACTCCTCCTGTGGGGTCAACAGGTTCTGCTACAGGGTCAGTCATAGCCATGGAGGTAATCGTGATGTTGAGTGAATCCCCGAGGCTTCCTGACTGTAAGTCATCAACCAATAACGTTTGAATCTCAACCAATTCGTCAAAGTTGAGGGCGGTACCTGGTGCTGATGCTACAAAGGAGAAAATATTTGCACAAACCATTGGATGAAATCTTTAACGTAAATTCCATTTTAATTAAACAGAAGAATAAATAAATAGTCAAGACTTCAAAAAGAACAATAGGTCTAAAAATATTTTTCGGGGTTCATTTAAATACTTTTATTTAATCTAATAAAGTTTATCTTTGATAAAAATTATAAATAAATTCATTTGTTTTGTGTCTTCTAATTTTTTTCCAGTAAATAAAAAACTAAACCTTCAATCCAGAATACTCACTAGTAATAGTTTGTGGGGCTGGTGTAGTTGCATTACTTGTGTCATTCAGAGCATTCTCAGACCCAGGTGACACAATTGTTGGTGATGGCTGTGGCCCGATCTCAACTACCACCTCAGCCTCACCAGCAATGGCTCGACGCCGTCGGCGTCCACTCGCCTCGCTGACCACATTCACGATACGGATCTGGGATTTATCCACACTGAGCAGACCGGCGAGATTCCGCACCAGATTCTCTTCAAAGAAGTTATCTATGGACACTGCGGGAACACCGAATGTGACCATGATGACTGGAGTTGTGCGTATCTCAATGGGCTTGGGACCCTTCACGAGCATCCACAGGGTCTGGGTTCTACGATCAAAGTAGTTCTCTCCATAAACACTAGAGGTGACGGAGGGATTGTATTGGTCAGCAGGAAGACTAGGATCCTTGGCCTTCCAGGTGAAATCACCAGAGCTGAAATCAGCATTGTTGGGGGTCACGTAGCGATTCTAAAATACAAGACAAGTACTCAGGTTTCTTAAAAAATTCATGAAATAAATAATACTTTTGGTTTGAAGGGACAATATTTCATTGTTTTTTTTGACGTGACAATTCATTCCAACCCTCTAGTTTCCAATAAACACACAATCAAACCAATCTCTGAAAATTTCATCAATATGGATGGTAAAATATAAGTGAAAAAAGAAAAAAAAGAAAATAAAACAGTTTATGTTTTGTTAGAGATTTTTCTGTCAACTTAGGAATGTTTACCTGATAATAAACATCCAATCGTTGTGGATTGGCATACCAGACTCCAATCACAACGGCCTGGCTGTCATCAGAGTTCAGCAGATGGAAACGAAGAGTCTGGGGATTGGTGCTGGTGAAGTACACCTCGTACTCCTTCCCAGTGGCAATCAAGGTGTAGAATGTACTGATACGCTCCTGGCATGTATACCTGTAGAAGAGAATATAAGCTAAAGAAATTGAAGATTTGGGATTGGTACTTTACGTTTCTAAGCATTCTTCACATACACAGCTTGTGTAGTAATTTGCAGCTAGCCTCCAAGCAGAGACTGATAACAGTAAGCCTAAGCACAGAAGACCCAGGTAAGCTGTTCCAAGGAAAACAGAGCTCCAAGTAGTTCAAGACATAAAAACACATTATTTTGGATTGGCTAACTTATCCATGACTCCGTGGCAATAGAATAAATAGCAAGACAAGTTCTCAAAGAACAATATCTACAGGGCATAGTAGATATATACACCCCAAATCTCATATACAGTATCTTGGTTGGGCCAACTTACCCATGACACCATCCGTGATCCTGCGGCCCATTGACTAAGTCCACGTAGCTGTCGCTGTACATGGCCAGTGGGGAGAGACGTCTGACTTCAGTGTCTCCATCCATGCTCTCTACAATCAACATCATGTGGTCGATGCCGTGGCATTCATAGGCCTGCCAGTTAGCATTCCACTCACATTCATTGTTGCTTCCTCTGTAAATACCTAGAGTTATGGGTGGGGGTAGGGAGGAAAAACACACAATATACCGTGATCACATTTTATCGCTGAGAGATCAAATGCTTTATACTCACAGAAAGGCTATTTTAATGCATTTAATGTCCTACCTTTGGTTTGGCTGAATTATGTCCAAGTGTACAAACTGACTAAGTATGCAGGACTGGTATATGTTTAAGATAAACAAACCGCCCTGGTTGGCATGGACGGCCGAATGTTAGCAAAACATCAAATCGTTTCAACAGATATTGTGACAAAATTCAACATTTCTGCAAACTTTCAATTTAAAAAAATTTGTCCCATAATTCAACACTATTTTTGAATATTATTTTGTGTAACATTGTTACAAACTGTGGCAATCTGTTTTTGCTATGCATTTATGGCTACCTATAGTTTTCCAATCTTGGTTGGCAAAATTTTGGGCTGTGACGTTGCAATAGAAATGTCAATACACGTACTTTATATGTGTGTAGCTAGTGGGAATTCGTGTGTATCAGAGTTGGTCCAGCACTTTCCACATACTGTATGCACAAAGCTGTTTTGTGTGGGTTTTTACTGGGCAAGGTTAACTGTGGTAATATCCATTGCAAATTTTGTGGCAAAATCAGGATCCAAACCCTGTAGACTACTAATCAGCCAATCAGACAGCAAGGTTTTTGTCCAATCATAACATTGATTAGATACACTCAATAGCCAATGGAAGCAGGTGTTACTTCAAGCCAATGGTAGCCGTATACAACTCTTTTACTTCAATGCACAATTTTTGGCAGGCTTATATTTCTTGATCATTTTGTCACAGGATGTATGGAACAACTGTGGTTGATATTTTGTTATTTTGGTGAAGTCTGAGTACAAGTCCTGAGTGTAATAAAGCTACCCCACAAGGTTTTCTTTGTTCAAGTTGTTCCCCCACAGAGGAAGTCTTTAGACAAGTGAACAATCGAGCAACAATGGCAGTGCTTCACAATCCACATGTGTGAGTGTGTCTAACCCATGGAAAACGAAGACTTCAACAAAAAGGAATCTGGGAGTTATTGACAAAACCGAGGACGTCCTTGCTTCGCTTTTGTGTACAAAACCAATGGTAACATCGCTGAAAAAGAGTCCAAACAATTAAAGAACAAAGACAAGTACTTGAGCAAACATGTATGAGTATTTGTGTGTGTGTGTATGAGTTTGTAGTGACATTCAAACCGAGGACTTACAACAAAAGGGACAATAGGTCCACGTTTGCTATCACAAAGGAAAACAATGGGGTCCAAGTTTGTCAGGACAAAGAGTTGAACAAAGGAGGGTCCACGATTGGAGGTCATTACACACTTGTGTGTGTGTGGGAGGGTGGGGGTGTGTGAAGATTGGTTTTTTTTGCACTTTGGTTTCTCATAAAATCACTACAAAACTATTTGGTTTTTGCTCTTGGCTTCACTAGCTTCACTTACCCTTATTTGGTGCGAGATCCTCCACTGGGATGCGTGATCCATCCGGTCTGGTCAGCATGACCTTGGGGATGCGGTAATCACCAAGACCCCGCCGAGGATCACCGTTCCACTGGTACTCTGACTGGGGAATGACTGTACCCACTGAACCCAGCAGGGTACCATCCATATCACGGATCAATGCTTTCTTCAGACCATCACAGTCCATGTCCACACAGTCAGATGGGTTCACAGAGCTGGGAATAGTGAAAGAGAGAGAGAAAAAAACAGTTTTGGGAAATATTAAGTTACAATAACCCCTCACTTAAACTTCCCCAATTCATAATTATATTTTTCTTCTATTTGTTAATCTTGCTCTAAGATTAAAAAGTTTGCAATGTGTCATAAACTGCCTAATAACCCAACAGTTAGATAGGAACGAAATTCTGACGTGACTTTGATTTGGTTTAAAATAACAAATTCCACGTGCCCCTCAGCGAGACACTTTGCTATGATAGCTTCTCTTCACCCAAAGATAAATGGGTACCTGTGAGAGCAGAGATTGTTTTGGCTTGGTGCGCTACATACTTGGCAGCACAGGCTGTGTACTCCCCAAGGAGCTGAGATGGTTTAAGGAATAAAATAAATGGCCCAGTGACCAGGGGTATTATTGTTAGAGCGCCATGAGGGACACTACGTGAGATAATTGAGCGCTACAAAAGAAGCCACTATTGTTTATCATTATTATTATCCCATAACAGTAAAGTGTATTGCATTTTTTTCAGCCTGCAACTTGAAACAACTTGCGATGATTTGCAATGGCCTGCAACAACTTCTAACACTTTACAGCTTCAAACACTTTCCAACAGCTTCCAACAGCTTCCAACAACAGCTGTTTGCTTGTGACTGACCCTGTTTTAGGGTTAGAAAAAGAAAGCACCCAACTTCTAACAGCTTCAAACACTTTCCAACAGCTTCCAACAACAGCTGTTTGCTAGTGACTGACCCTTTTTTAGGGTTTTAGAAAGGAAGCAGAAACTGCACTTACCCAAGGTTAGGTCTGTGAATGAATATTTTGCGCTCCTCATCCACATCTTCAAAGGTCAACCCGAGGTCGTCATAGGGTGCATTGCATCTTCACTGGCTCTATTGGTCACGATCGCAACGTCTGTCCTTCCACAATGCGTACCAAAACCTTGGAACGCTACGTCTGTTTTGTTTGAATTAGCACAAGGGATACAACAGTGGGTAAAGCATTTTTCCCAAACATGATGGAATAGTCAGCTAACAAAAATCTTCTTGTCTAGTGTATGGAACAAGTTTAAAGAAATATTTCTACCTACATGGTCTATATCAAAACCTTGAATTGAGTCATTCAGAAAACTTCCCATAAAAACACAACTCAAGAAGAAAGCAGGAATCAGCATTAAAGGGTCGTCATGATCAAAGCTGGCCTGTGGCTGTACATGGAACTATGAACTCTCACCCAGTTATTGCATACGCAAGCCCTCCCTCTGTATCATATCTATGGAGAGTGCGCACGTGCGTACTGTAACTGGGTGAGAGTTCATAATTTCATGTACAGCCACAAGGCTGCTTTGATCATGATGCCACAGACCCCAGTGTGTTCAAGTGGTTTTGACGTCATTGTCTTGGCTCACCTCGATCAGACCCAAGTAACCTGCTCTTTGAGCAGGGTTACTGTGGTCTGACCTGGGTGCATGATGTCTTAACGAGAAAACTCCTTCAATGGTCGCCTTCAAAAGTTATTCAGCGGGATGCTTTCAGGATATTTAAACACACATTTTCACCCTAAAACAGCAACTTTGTGAGCATCAAGTACTCTTTTTTTATCGGAAGTTGTTTACTTTTGTATAGACTGTGCAAGTGTTGTGCATATTCAAACATTTGGACCCGTTAAAGTGTGCAAGTTTGTTTCCATGACAAGTTACAGCAATGTTCATGGGATTATAGTGGTCCTAAAAATGTTTGAATAGGCGTGAGACCTGCACAGTGTATTAACCTGAGCTTGTAAAATAATTTCACGTAGCAGTTTTACTATGAGAATAATTGTTTTCAGATGCAATGTACACAATGACAGTAGGACGGCTGTCCTGTAATGAATGCCATAGGATGGTAGCAGTCAAACAACTCTTGGCGGGGGCGCACACGGATGAGCACACCTGGGTCGACCTCGGGGCACTAATCAAACGCATCCATTATATACCCATTTGAAGGGAATGGGGAGAAGGTGGACAGAGGGAAAAAAATAAAAATACCTGAGACTTTATATTTATCAAAAAAATCAACAAAATGATAACAGTGTAAGAAACTTACCCTTGAGTTTGGTAATACCATTGATGGTTGGGTAACTCATGACTGGATGAAACGCAAAGAATGGTGCAAAGTTTGGTGAGGACTCAAAGCTGGCCCACACAATGCCACTGTGCCCTCCACCAGGAGCGCGGGGCGCCCTCTGTCTACTGCTTTGACGTGCATTCTCTGGTGCCACCTGCAGGATTGTTATGTATATTTTAACTTTTTGTCCAAAGGATGAACAGAGATGAAACAAGACCCAGAGAGGACAGGCACATGGAGAAATAAAGCAGGAATTAGGGTAGGGGAAATCATTCACAGAAGAAAGCCGAGATTATAAGAATGCAACAAAAAAGGTAAAAGAAAAAAGTACACTTAAACAACTGAACAAAGTTTGATCTATCTAGTGTGAAACAGCTTCAGCAAGTGGGTTTGTATGATGTCACAACTGTGCAAAGAACTAATTGTATACTCTTGAGGGTGTCTACTCGTTGAAATTTAGTACTTCAATGTGGCACATTGCGCAATGGACTCAAGCTCTGGTGTTTCTGATCAGCAGAGTGTGGGTTCGAGTCCCGGTCTTAACACTTGTGTCCTTAAGCAAGACACTTCACCATTATTGCTTCGTCTTTCGGATGGGATGTAAAGGTGTACATCCCGTGTGTTGTGTAATGCATGTAAAAGAACCCAGTTACACTTATCACTAAGAGAAGGGTGTTTGCGTCGGTGTTTCTAGCAGTGGCTGCCGAGTGCACTGCAGTACCGTGTAAATCCTTACAAGGTGCTACATAAATCGGTCTCATAATTCAAAATAATTTCAAAATCTGTCTTTAAAATGTCTCTCTTTGTTCAAGCGCTGGTTGAGCACCTTATTGGTAGATACATGCGCTACATAAGACTCCAATATTACTGTTAGCATTATTATTATTTTTAACAAAAGAGATCCGGGTGTTCAGGGTGGGGATGTCTTGGATTCACAAAGAGAAGTCTTTGATTTACCGGAGAGTCAAACGTGCATGTTTTTTATCAGGGGTACAATAATACTTTATTTTAAATGGCTTTGGGGTTTGACTTACAGCATCCGCCGTGCAATCGAACGAGTCACTGACACCAACAATGAGGGACTTCTCGATGCGAACAAACTTGTCCGATGTCTTGTGGGACAGGGCAGGGGGAGAGTACACCATCGGCATGACGCCGATGTTGTTGTCAACGAGCGTCATATCTGTCAGAAGAATACTTGACGGCACCTAAAGAGTGCAAACAGCAAAGACTCAAATTATGAGGGGGGGCTCTTGCTGATTTGGTTCGATGCTTAGAATTTAAAGAGGGGCTCCAAGGTCAAATTCAGTTTTGTGTTGTGCTCGTTTTCAAATAGACAGAGTCCTTGTGAAGAAAAAAAATTACAAGTCTCTCACATTAAAAATGGTGTAAAATGCCAGTGTATTTTATACCCTTCCAGTGCAAATTTTTTCAAAATAAAAAAACATCCAATTACGACACATTTCAAATAGGTGGGTCTGTACATTTTTTAACAGGAAATGTTCATTTTTTTATTTATTTCAACAATATTCAATCAAAACGGCCTTGATTTGACCCTTTGAAAGATAACAAAATTCCTCTTTGAAATGTACAGACCCATTTGTTGTTGACATCCAATGACGTCATGTTTTAAATTTTGCTCGGAAAGAGTACTAAATAAAATGACATTTTACCCCATTTTAACACAAGGTTACAGACTTTTTTTTTACATATACTTTTTTTACTTTCATAAGGACTTTATCTGTTAAAAAATTGAGTTCATCACAAAACTTGACCTTTGGAGCCCCTCTTTAATATGCCACAAGTACTTTTTTCTGCTGCATTCACTTGGTAGGTCATTATGCCACAAAAATGCAGATCTGCTACATGGACAAGATTTTGGTTACTTCCGACATTTCTCATGACACTGGCGGTCCAGTTGGTGTCATGGTTTCTTTCCTTGCCTTCCACCTCTAGGACCCTGCTTCGAGTCCCGCCAGGGGCACTATGTGGAATGGTTTTGTAGTCCCTTCCTGATTGCGTGGGTTTTCCCTGGAATATTTCTCTGGGGTATTCCTCCCACATCTAAAACTGAAACTTCCTTCCTTGTCTTCTCTCCTTGGGGTTCTTGGCTAGCACACTTATGAACAGTAAAGACAATGCTACGCATGGTATGACATTAACTTAAAAGAGCCAAAGATTTCCTGCAGGCACAATTTGTACACTCCTAGATTGGAAGATAACATTCTATAGTGATTATTAAAATTTCTATCAACTCTGGATGAGCAAAACGGGAGAGGGTTGGAACTCAAAACTTGTTCAAGTGATACTTTTACAATACTGGAATTTATGTTGACATTAAAATACAAAATCTTCCCTTATCAACATTGTAGCTTCTTTTTTAAACACATTTGACATGATCTATACTTTTGATTTATTTTGTTTTTAATGTTGGCTCTGATAACTTAATATAAATTGTCATACCTGGTGGTAGACACCATAGTCCCAACACTTGTAGATCAAGAACTTGGAGACCTTCACACATCCTGGTTCACTGATTTCAAACATGTGGATACCGTGGAGAGTAGAGTGTCCGACGTTACCGTACCAATCCGTCAGCGGGTTGGGTGCTTCAAAACACTTCTCTCCCTTGATCTTGAAGGCCACTCTCTCCGAGCCAGCCACGGTGTTGTTGATGAGGACCACCTTGCCTGCTGACTCCACCTCAATGCCGGCATTCCACATCAGGTTCTCCGTCTCATAGCGGTCTTGGTAGGTTCCGGGGAAGACGACCAGGGTGACAAGATTATGAATGATTTCGTTGTTGTCTTCCCACACGATTATACCTGGTGGAATTGGAAGTTATTGCAATAAAAAATACGTATCTGATGTACTACTTGCATTGGGGATAAAGATCAGTTGGATTTAGATTACTCTACATGGATGAAGTGCCCACTGGTCTGTTGACACTAGCCTAACTCTGTGGTCTCCAAATTAAGACATCTACTCCAAAATGCAAAAGGTTGTGGGTTCAAATCCCAACCCAGTTGCCAGTGGAATTTTCCTCAGGGTTCAAAAGAAGCCAAACTAAATCATAATATAAGCGAAATACTAGTGCATTTTGGCCATAAACTTTCTTCCAAACACATACTTTTTAAGATTTACAGATTTATTCTTCAGATTTTCAAACCCAAGTGGAAGAAAAGAAATAAACAGTTCGTGCCTTTAAAAAACAAAGTTTTCTGTGAAAACTCTGTGGACAAGTGGAATTTGTTTTAACCCTCCTACTGTCAGTGACTCTTGGCAACATTTTCCAGTGAGTTGACCAACCATTTGAAACCATTCGACTGCCAAGGTTGTGTACGGTGGCACAACTGTGCACAGAACTAACTGTGTACTGTGTACATGCATTCCCTCATGGTATCATATTGCAGGCTGGCATTTCTACCTTTTGATAACCCCACAAGTTGTAGATTACCAGGAGCTTTTGGGAACAGTATCCCGAGTGCTATAGAAGTATATTATTTTATTTAGAAAAAAACTACAGCATTTTTTTTGTTTTCCAGGCAGACTTAAAAAAGTCTGACTTCAGATAAAAGTCTGAAATACTTCAACCCTGCACTGGATGGGAAAGTCTGCATAATGGCTTGGATGAACAAACCTGGTCCAACGGTGTGATGCACCACGTTATCTTGTAGAACTACTCCCTCTGTGCCGTAGACACCGATGGCCGGACTGAAGCCGTTATGGAAGCTGCAACCTTTGACGAAGGAGGGGGCAAGTTCATCCACCTCCCCTACATCCAAGAAAGCCAGTGAGTAGCGCGGATCATAGAAGTCAGTAAAACCCTCCTGGCCGGTGTGGAAGAACTGCACGTTGGAGATGCGGGCATTTCCTGATTTTATTATTTTTTTTCAGAGATAAAAATTTTAACAACAATCAATATTCAATTGCTCCGTTTTTGGCTTGTAGAGTAGAGGGATATTGCCTTTAAAGTTGGGAAACCTTTACCATCTTAAAAGTAGAGTGATAGTTTGGTAAATACTCCAAAAGTTGGGAAACCTTTACCATCTTAAAAGTAGAGTGATAGTTTGGTAAATACTCCAAAAAATTCATGACTATAAAAACTTATTTGGTGAGAAGCACTGCAGCTGTTAATAGTATACAAATATTGACTGCTTCGAGTGATCCCCGGAGCCGCCAGCATTACACTCACAAAAACCAATCTATGATCCTACCTTTAATAGGTGTGTTTCTCTAAATACAAAGATTTTGTTCATGTGCAATGCTTACTGTGGTAACCAGACTTTTTTGTCTTTTTGCAGGGTTAACCTTGCTTTCAAAAGTCAGTTAGTTATGTGCAATTGAACGAAAGAGCGGCATCTAGATCAGTACTTGATTATGCCGAGAATAAAACATTGCTGTTTAACTATTAGACTTACAGTCATTTCCACCGATGCATGCACTGGTGAGTACTCTACGGAGGGTGGTTGTGAAAACTATAGCATCACCTTCATATGGTTCATGAATGAGAAGAATACCTTTAGGGAATACTTTTCTAGCAAACTTTACCTTTGTACTGGAAGAATCGGCCGACTAGAACACGTGCCCCATAGGACTCATCAAAGAGGAGGTCGTAGTCGTTGCCCTCTATCTTGATGTTACGGGTCAAGAGGCCGACCTCTGCTGCCAAGACGTAATCATCCTTGAACTCAGCTAATTGATAAAGAGTAAAAAAAACTAGTATTAATAGAGAATAATTATCATTATTATTATCTGGGCTTTTATACAGAGCTCTCACTCGATGGTTTCACAATGTTTTGACAAAAAACATCTCAAACTCACCAACGTGTTTGTACTCAAATGTCCCATTAATCTGGAAGGTAGAAGGGTCTGTGACTGCTACAATGGTAAATGTCTCTGTCTGCCAGGCTTCAAAGGACGTGGTTGCCACAACGATCTCATCACCAACGACCCAGTCAGTCTCAGCCACCACGGTCAGAGTGTTCTCTCCTTGGGAGACTGTGGCTGACAGCTGGGTCCAGTAAACAGAGTGGTTCTTGCCGTGAAGATCCATATTACCAAAGACACCTAAAGGGGGAGACAAAGATCAAATTAACTTAATTATTTGAGACAGTTGACGAGTTGCAGTAAGTTGAATAATTTGAGGACAGTATACTTGTATGTACAGATGGATCGTCCTATCAACAACACTCAGCAGGAATAAACAAGGTTTGCCACTGACGCTTTCAGTGACTAGACAAGCGGGACCAGTTAGTTTTTTATTTTACTCGTCCGCCAGCTTTTTCAGTAGTCCAACTTAAAGTTTCTTTTAGCATTGTTACATGAGGCTTCAATTCAAAGCCATATGAACAATCCGTACAGGCAGTGGTATACATCTAGATCAATTGGAGATAATGGAGATTGTGGCCGAGCAGTTTAGCGCACCAGACTTAAGTTCTGGGCTAAGTCATCAGGATGTGGGTTCGAATCCTGGTCCTGACACTTGTGTCTTTGAGCAAGATACTTTACTATAACAGCTTCTCATCACCCAGGGGTAAATTGGTATACCTGGGAGGGCAGAGATGGTTGCCCCAGTGTTTCTGGCATGGTTGGCCGCTGCAGATTGCGCCACACAACCTTGAAAACAATTAGCGCTTTGAGGCGTCAGTAGATAAGCTATATAAAAAAGTGTGTATGTTACTTACCAAGAGCTTTGGAGCCAAGGTTAAGCCCGTAAGGCAGCCGATGGTCTGGTGTGAAATGATGTCCATTCAGTAAGATCTTGATGTCATGCTCAAAGGGATTAGACTCGCTGAATCCGATGATAAGACATCCACCTTGGATCAGGATGTAGGTGGCTTCAAGCTGATTATCCTGAGTGTCTTCAATCTCCAGGCTGCCGTAGATGAACAGTTTGTTCATGACGGGGAGCTGTACATCAGCCACCATCCATTTTCCTAAATCAGTGAGGAAAAAGCATCATACAACTCGTATTACAATCATAGCCTGAGGAAGCTAATTAATAAAGATGATTGCAAACGAGAAACAGAAAAAAAAACAGAGAACACTGACTCATGAGCTCGACCCAACTTAATTGTGCCCAGCTATCGGGATGCAGTAATTCAATACCTTGTGACAAGCGTCAATACCTTGTGGCAACATGGTATCACATGACATGCGTGTTAGTCAAAATATCATCACATGACACACGTGTATGGCAAAATAATATCACATGACACACGTGTATGGCAAAATAGTATCACATGATGTGCGTGTATGGCAAAATAATATCACATGACACACGTGTATAGCAAAATGGTATCACATGACATTCGTGTATGGCAAAATGGTATCACATGACACATGTGTATGGCAAAATGGTATCACATATGACATGCGTGTGTGTCAAAATAATATCACATGACACATTAAAAAAATGTATCTAGTTCACTTGGTTGATCTAATTGACATTAGTAGCAAATTTTGCCAGATGCACATGTGCAGTACAAAGCAGTTACGGTTTTGTTATGACAAATGGACAAATACCACATTTTATCCATCAACGATAAAATGCTTTATACACAGGGCGAACTTGTATGTGTTTATACCCACACGTACTAGGTTTGCGGCCCTGTGCAGATAAAATTGTGCAAGCTTAAGGGGTACTTATTATGGGACGGGGTGCCTGCATGTACGTGCATTTATGTCGGGCAACTTAGGTAATTATGTTTTCGCGGGCAAATTGTTTACAGTGCTTTGTTTTACAGTCCTCTTTATGCAAAAATGTTGTTCAGGTTTACAGTTAGCCAATAAGGTGTGTGGTGTGAAAACATTTAGCCAATGGATTCTATCCTTGCGTTGTTGGGGACGCTATCGTTAGCGTGGGTTTGGCTCTCCTGTTTTTATGTCACTTTGTCACTGCCTTTCAATGTGAACGGGCAATTTTATTTTTCTGGACACATAATTTTGTTAATTTAATTTTGGTTGTTTGGAAAAAATTGTTCGGTTCTTCTACAATTTCTGTTGACACACTTGCATCTCATCGGCCTTGCCTTTGGAGAGATTTTATTTCTGGATTGCGTTATAAACGTGAACTTGTTGTTGTATTTACGTCAATACATGTACCTGGATTTCTTCTCGCCACCGGAGTGCAGTTTTTAGTTCAACTTTACGTTAGAAGAACGACAATTTCTTTTTCATAATTACCTGGCTTCAAATCATCATTCATCGGACATA
This sequence comes from Pycnopodia helianthoides, assembly GCA_032158295.1. Lineage (NCBI taxonomy): Eukaryota > Metazoa > Echinodermata > Asteroidea > Forcipulatida > Asteriidae > Pycnopodia > Pycnopodia helianthoides. Next base: position 5,933 of record JASTWB010000152.1, on the reverse strand, counting down.
ACATTATTCATCTGTTTAGACGATTAGGGAATTCATTCTGGCATCGTGAGCGGCATATTAATTCGTGAACTGGACGTAATTGCTTCTTCCACAATCAACCGTTTGTCATCGGGAAGTTTCTTTCATTGACATTGTAAATTTGACGACTGAGCTGTGGAATTCATGCCGCGACCGAAACGGGTTGTTCGCTGCCCAGCTAGGCTCCTTGAGATGGCTCCCCACAGAAGAAGAAAAAGCAGGCTCCCTCGGCAGCCGCCAGTGCATCGACGACTAGTCTCCCCCGGGCCCGGGGTATTCACGATCCAGCCCTCTCCTTGCCAGCCCCCTCATTGATTCCGCCGCCCCATTTGCCGCCAATGGCAGCAGTGGGTGGTGAGTATATTAATAATTTTACTCCCGTTAGTGTCAGCGGTAATTCTGGGCCTAATGTTAATTTGTTAGCCACCTCTCAGTCTCAATCTCATGACTTCATAAATATTGGTAATGTTAGTGGTGGTCTTGGGCCTCTTGACACGGAGTTTGGGTTAGGAACGCGGCCTGTCCCCCTTCCTCAAATTGGCACGCATCAGTTCACCCCACTCGGGTTTCATGTTCCCCAGGCCATCAAGGATAAAATTTGGGAAGGGGCCTACATTGATTTTTCTTTGTTGTATAAGGACACCGCTAATGCGGTTATTGCGAGAGCTCCGGATCAGCACTTGCAATTTGTTATGGAGGGCAATCAGCTGGTCATTAGGAAGCCAGGGCCCTTGCGCAAGAAGTTGGAGTCGTTTGGAATGTGGCAATCGGCATTTCACACATTTATGTCAATATTTATTGTGAAACATCCAACGCGCTGTGCCGAATTGTTAAAATATGCGGAGGTTATCCGCACCGCGTCAATTCAATACCCTGGTTTGGGTTGGCGCACGTACGACGAGCAATTTCGTCTAAAGCAGGAAGCTGATCCGGGGCGATCGTGGGGTAATTTAGACACTGAACTTTGGTTGACAGTGGCCGCTGTTTCGGCCCCATTTCCCTCCAATGTTTCTTGGCGTGCATCTGCTAATAATGGGCAAACTCATGTTTTTCAACCGGCCAGCCAGGCCAGTAGGTCTGGTTTGTGCTTTGCATTTAACGGCTTAACAGGGTGTCACTTTAGCGCTTGTAAATTTGCTCACAGTTGTAGCAAGTGTCTGCGTAGTGGGCATGGCGCAGTTAAGTGCCGTATGGGCGGTGGGCAATCTCGCTGGGGTAATTCCTCCCCGAGGGCTCCCCCGCAAGGCGCTAAACCAGGGTTTCGCGCCCAGGTGAAAAGTGGGCAGGTTGCCAAATCGGCTTCACAGGCTCAGAAACAAGATCAGGGCGTTCCAGCGAAGGGAATGAATTATTCTTTTCGTTCTTCCAACACCAATTAACTATTCTGTTTTAGATTTATGGTTGGATTTTTACCCGTTAGCTGGTGATGCAGGGATTTTAAGGACGGGATTTTCTAAAGGTTTTTCCTTATGTTTTGATGGTCCGCGTGTACCCCGTGATTCAGTTTGTTTGGCCTCGGCCGCAGAGCGCCCTGAAGTGGTTCAGGAGAAGTTAGCAAAGGAGATTGGTTTGGGCCGTATTGCCGGTCCGTTTCATAAACGGCCATTTGACAACTTGCAATGTTCCCCAATTGGGCTTGTACCAAAACGTCAACCTAACACATACCGCCTGATTCACCATCTGTCATTTCCAGCAGGTCAATCGATTAATGAATTTATTGATCCTAAGTTATGCGCTGTTCATTACGCATCTTTTGATTCTGCAGTGGCTTTGTTGCTGAAAACAGGGCACAATGCATGGTTAGCAAAGGCGGACATTAAATCAGCTTTTCGGCTTCTCCCTGTATCACCGCTTGACTATGAGCTGTTGGGTTTTACCTTTGGTGGTCTTTTTTATTTTGATAAGTGCATGCCGATGGGGTGCGCTATTTCTTGTTCTCTATTTGAAAAATTCAGTTCCTTTTTAGAATTTCATGTGAGGCGGGCTACAGGCTCTTCCCTTGTCACTCACTATCTCGATGATTTTTTATTTGTTGGCCCCTCCGCTTTGGAGTGTAATAAATTGCTGCGTGCATTTACTTTGGCTTGTGAATCACTTGGGGTGCCATTGGCTCAAGAAAAAACAGAGGGCCCGGTACAGGTTATTACATACCTTGGCTTGGAGATTGATGCGTTGCAAGCTCAAGTTAAAGTTCCGGCTGGGAAGGTTCAAGCTATGATTGCCCAGATTACAGCCGTTTTGTCACGCCGTAAAATTACACTAGTGGCTCTACAGTCCCTTCTGGGTTCTTTGAATTTTTTATGTAGAGCCATTTCCCCGGGGCGAGCTTTTCTGAGACGCCTCATTGCGCTATCAAAGGGTATCACACAACCCCACTTTAAGATACGGTTGTCAGCAGGGGCGAAGCTTGACCTACGTATGTGGCTTGAATTCTTGGTTAATTTTAACGGCGTTTCTGCCTTTTTGGACCGTGAATGGGAATCGAGCCCGGCGTTAGACTTGTTTACTGACGCAGCAGGTAACATTGGTTTTGGCGCTTACTTTCAGGGTCACTGGGTTCAAGGGCGTTGGCCTAACTCTTTTTTGTGCAATCCTCCGTCAATTGCGTTTTTGGAATTGTTTCCTATTGTTGTGGCACTCAAATGTTGGGCCCCCCAGCTTGCTAATCGTAAAGTTCTGTTCCACACTGATAATGCGGCTGTAGTCCACATTATAAACAAGCAATCTTCTCACTGTCCCCAAATGATGCATCTTATTCGCTTATTGGTGCTTGCCTGTCTTAGGTTTAATATTCGTTTTAAGGCTACGCATGTGCCAGGGGTTTTTAACGTAATTGCTGATTCTCTGTCCCGTTTTCAGGAAACACGCTTCCGCGCAGCGGCTCCTCAGGCAGATGCAGCCATGACGCCGTTGCCAGACCTACCTCTAATTTTCTAGATGATGAAATTGCTAGAATTTTCAGAGCTGCAATGGCTTCAAATACACATAAGACATATGCTGCAGGATGGAATAAGTTTTGTCAGTTTTTGGAACAGGGACCTGTTTTGGACGGTCCGGTGTCAGCTGACGTAATTCAACAGTTTGTCGCATGGCTTTCTATGCACACATTTGCTCCTTCCACGATCACAACATATGTCTCTGCTGTTGGTTTTTATCACAAGTTGCAAGGGTGGGCTGACCCCACGAATGATTTCTTGGTGTCTAAATTACTTGAAGGGTGTAGGCGGTTGCGTCCTTTATCGGACACACGTTTGCCAATGTCCATCCCTATTTTATTGCAAGTCACTCAATCGCTTCCTGCAGTATGTACTTCTGCGTTTGAATCTTGTTTGTTTCAAGCAGTTTTTGTTTGTGCATTTTTTGGTTTTATGAGGGTAGGCGAGCTGGCGGCGGATTCTCGTCAGCGCGTCCAACCGTCGGTGTTATCAGTCGCGGATGTACAGTTTTGTGAGGCGGAAGGCGGGGGACAGTCGTTCCTGTTTTCTTTCAAGCATGCCAAAAACAATCAGTGCGGCCCACCGCAGGTCATTCGCTTGGTGCAATCGGATAACTCAGCTATTTGCCCTGTAATGGCATTGAGGAAGTTTCTTTCTGTGAGACCTGCCATTGCCGGCCCTCTATTTTGTCATTTCGATTGTTCCCCACTCACTCGCTTTCAGTTCAATGCTGTTTTGAAAAAATCCATCAAGTTTGCGGGGTTGCCGGATGAGCACATCCGTGCTCATTCCTTTCGCATTGGGGCTGCGTCCTCAGCAGTGAGTGGTGGCGTTCCTTATGATCAAGTTCGTAGAATGGGCAGGTGGCGATCTAATGCGGTTGCTACTTACATTCGCCCTATACCTAGTTGTGAAATTCCGTGCACGTCCGTGACGGCCCAAGATACGTAATAAGTATACCAATGCACTCATTTTCTGTGACTTATCAATAGGTCCTGTTTGGATTATTGGCGACTCCATCATCCGTTGGGCAGCAGGTTCCATTGATCTTCCTCGTCACGTGGTCTGGAAGGGGAAAAGTGGGGCGCATATGTGCGATTTGGAATCTTTGTTGCGGTCATGTAGTGGGTCAACTCCTGCAGTTATTGTTTTTCACATTGGGACAAACGATCTCATTGAAGTGGACGAATTTTGCATGCGACAACGTATTTCCGTTGCGTTGCAAACTTACGTCTCTCGGTTTCCGTCATCTAAGGTTGTGTGGTCAGATATTCTCCCACGAGTGTTTTACTTTGGGGCAAAGTCACAACCCGCTGTTGAACGGAAACGGCGTGCAATTAATCGCTGGGCGAAATCCCAATGTGCTAGGTTCGGTGCTCACTGCTTGCATCATCCCCAATTTGCTTGGTCTGAAACGCCCCTTTATCGTTTTGATGGTGTGCATTTGTCGCCGCAGGGAACACAATTGTTTCGTGACAACTTGCGATCTTGCGTTTTTTCTGTGTTATAGTAAATTTAAAAAAAAAAAAAAAAAAAAAAAAAAAAAAAAAAAAGTGCTCTCCCTGTGGGACGCGACTGGCGCGTTTGGCGTGTTTACGGGATTCACACAGTTTTTTTGAGTTTTGGGGTTATAGTTGCAAGTAAATGTACTTTGTCCAACTATTTTTTCAACTTTGAACACCTCTTTGGTCAAGCTTACACACCCCTTCTTTATATGTAGATCAAATATTGTAACAATAAGTTGTGTTAGCGCTCTGATGTACCACAGGGGCTAATTCCGACCGCATGTGCCAAGGTGGAACTTCACAACTTAATTGATTGACTCATTGTATAATTTCAGGTATGACTATTTTGAATAATTGTTGCATTGCAGTCCGCCTGTGTGCCCACGTGGTTGGATTCAGGTGTGCACACAGATAAATGTTTGGCCAGGTGCCAATTAAATAAGTTGGGCGTGGTGCCCAAGAATGGTTGATGTGAATGTACCCATAGTGGACATTTTAAAAGATGCCAGGTGTGCCAAGTTGTGGGTTGGCACTGGTTTGCCAATTAATGTTGGGCGTGGTGCCCATCACAGTTAAAAGATGCCAGGTGTGCCAATTGGTGGTTTGGCAATTGTGTGCCAAATAATAATATGGGCGTGGTGCCCATTAATGGTTATGTCACGTGGATGTATAAAAGATGCCAGTGTGCCAATTTTGTGGTTTGGCAATATTGTTTGCCAATTAATTACTTTGGGCATGGTGCCCAGTAATGGTGGTGGTCACGTGTACATTGAAAAGAAGCCGTTTTGGCCAAATTTGTTGGGTGTGTTGTACGCCCAACAATGGTGGGGATCAGGTGTATCCCAAGCTCTTTTTTAAGTGTGATTGGATAGCCATATGTTTTTCGGCATCCTTCACAAGTTATGTTTTGGAATAAAAACAGTTTTCAGAGGCTGTGACAATCAATCAAAGTATAATTTGTCTGCTTGTTTTATTCGGATCTGTGTATAACACATTTTATCCATCAACGATAAAATGCTTTATACACAGGGCGAACTTGTATGTGTTTATACCCACACGTACTAGGTTTGCGGCCCTGTGCAGATAAAATTGTGCAAGCTTAAGGGGTACTTATTATGGGACGGGGTGCCTGCATGTACGTGCATTTATGTCGGGCAACTTAGGTAATTATGTTTTCGCGGGCAAATTGTTTACAGTGCTTTGTTTTACAGTCCTCTTTATGCAAAAATGTTGTTCAGGTTTACAGTTAGCCAATAAGGTGTGTGGTGTGAAAACATTTAGCCAATGGATTCTATCCTTGCGTTGTTGGGGACGCTATCGTTAGCGTGGGTTTGGCTCTCCTGTTTTTATGTCACTTTGTCACTGCCTTTCAATGTGAACGGGCAATTTTATTTTTCTGGACACATAATTTTGTTAATTTCCCACCACTCCCGCCCATATGTATTGCCAGTGTACTAATTATATTTGCCAATGA
>JASTWB010000151.1:0-38954 GCA_032158295.1 Pycnopodia helianthoides | reverse complement strand
TGGTCACAAAGAAGCAGTAACATTCAATTATTAAACCATTTGAAAAAAAAATCCATCATGCTTGAAATTGTGCAATAACATCGTCGACAAGTTGAAATCTGCAAGAGAATATTGTGCTGCCGATTTTCAAAAAATTATCATTTTAGCTACTGTATTTTTACTTGATATTTTGTACCATTGATAGGCTAAAGTTCTTCCTCATTATTTTATTAATCCCCAAATTGTGTATTTTTATGTACGTTTATACATGGTGCCATTACGTTATATTTCGAACAAAGTTAACAGCTATAAGTAAGTGAAGGCACTAGGTATGAAAAATTGTTGAGTTTTGATAGGCTTCAGACACTAGTAAATACAAACTGTACGACACGACCATGTCCACACTCGAACTCACGACTGTCTGTGTGTATGGGTCGTGTGTATCAAAACGTCCCGTATCATCACACGAACGCAGGCACAAAAAAGTGTCACACGAACGTACCCAAACAGTGTTTGTAAGTTTTAAAAGTATGTTAAAAATAACGTAAAAAGCAGCGAGTGTTTGATACTATTAAACATTGAACTCTTTAAATAGTAATTTCTTAAAATTCCAACGAACTTACGTGTCAAATAAACGTAGTTAATGGTCCAATTTAAGCCATCTTATTCCGACACTTCACTGTTGCCGTGATACTAAAAAAGATCGTGATTTAAAATGGCCGCTCCATTGCATTTTTTCCATTGATCTACATTATACTGACTGGATAGGACGACTGTGCGTAAATATGGCGAACGCGCGCGTTTGCAAGTGGGGCTTTTGAATTTAAACGGCGAGGCGGCGCATGAGTCTGAACGCAACGCAAATAAATGATTTACGAGGTCGAGGACAAATGTTCCGTTTTTTGCCGTATTTAAGGGTTCCGTTATGTAAAACAAGGGATGACACCGTAGTCAAACACAAGTTTTATGCTGCAAAAATGGTAAAGGCTTGTGTAGCGGTAGGTTGTTCTTCTTCAGGAGCTATGTACGGACGAGAAAATCGGATTTCCTTTCACAGGTAAGTGGTGTAGTCTGCAGAAAATAACGAACACTGACACATACATTATACTACTTGGTTATGCTGTTTTCAAAACAGTATTTTAGGCCTGTAAATTGTTTTTTTAAATACAAACTTCAATATTGTGTATACAGTATAGGTGTTCGGGCCAACAAGGGTGAACACCTTTTGTTTGGGTTTTGTTTTTCTGTGTAGGTGTTAACTTCAATGCTTTTGAATTATATTAAATTTTATTGAATTCAAAGTTGTTTATGTTTTTGACATTTTCTCGTGATTGCCTGTCTGAATTTTTTAGGAATATTATCATTGGCAGACTGAACCTTTACGTTACGTTTTCCTGCTTATAGTCTTCCCTTCTCTCTATTTTACGTTTTAGTGTTTCTGTTTCGTGTGTAACTAATTAAATTTCTGATATTAAGATGGATACACAGTTATGGTTTCTTCAGTTTTAGTTTCCATGTGGCAATTATCCAACTTTTTGATTGTAAATACGAAACAAATGGAGCTAAACTGGCTCCTCATTGAAAAAAGTCATAATTTTGTATTGAATAAACCACTATCTATGTGCGAGAGTCTTGTTTATTTATTAAACGGTCACATTAGCCACAATTTATCTTATTCCAAATTTATTGGTTTTTAAGATTGGACCTCCAAGTTTTCTAATGTGCTTGATACTTTAAAAACAAATATGCGTTCATGCTCTAGCTAGGCCTATATAAATTGATTGATGAAATATTAATCTAGATTAAGAAACTCTCTCCAAAAAGAAAAATTATCATAAACAAATGAATAATAATTTTAAATACTTTAACTTCAACATGCTGAGTACTACTGTACTGCATGCTTGAGGCACTGCATGCATGCTGGGACCGCCGCGCTTGCGTACTTTCACGCAAATACCCCTTGCAGCAACTACGCGCTTAGCCATAACAGCGATCATCGAACGTGCACAAACGCGCTGAGTTGTCCTATCCAGTCAGTATAATGTAGATCAATGATTTTTTCCATCGGATTCAGGCAACAGTCGTTGAAAAGGTTGGTGTTAGCCTCGTCCGCGGTGTTTGTTATTTATTTTAATTATTAAAAAGTTGCGCAGCTAAGACAAGTTTCGTGAAATGCAACTTAAGGAAGTGGCGCAGCTGCGCATCATTTACGTGGCGTAACTTTACGACAAGGCGCAAGTTATGCACTACTTTCGTGAAATCGGCTGCTGCAAACTGGAGTCACATTCTTAAATCTGGACACGAAGTTCTTCACCGCTGTGGACTTATCTGGTTTCTGTACATTCTCCGTCAAAGACCCCGGATTACTTGACAACTGACTACCTTTTCTTTGTTGTCTTATCTCCAAGTTGGCAAAGATAGATTACTCGTTGGAGAATTTTTCTTGAGTAATCTGTACACAATTTCAAAGACGGGGAGGGAGAAAAAAAGGAATAGTTAGTAGTATGTATTATGATTTCTTTTTTTAGAGATTCATTAAACACAAGTTATAAGTATTTGTCAACTTAAAATCCATGTTCTTACATACCTTGTGTTTTCCAGTCTGAGTTTATAAAATTTCATCAAATTTCTTTGCATATTCTGTAATGCAACACTTGCATTTTGTTATCGAGAATGAAAAAAAAAAAATTGTGGACAGCTCACAATATGTACAATTGACAAGAAGTTTCTTGACTGTGTATCCGCCAGTGTCAAGTTTCGACCTTGGGTAAACAATGATGTACATCAGCTTCCCCTTAGAAGTAGTTGCCTGTTATCTGCTTGCATTTTCATTATAATGCATGGCTGCTAAGAAGATCCTACAAAACAAAAACATTTCAGTCAATTTTTAATATGCAGTCTAAGTGTCAAGTTGACACATAATGCAAAGTTAGCAAATTAGAAATTTCAAAAATTTGCTTCTCATGTTGTCTCAAGAGGATTTGTGTTTGTTATTGCTACATTACTACCACAGGACCATTCTTGTTTTGAATATAATGTACCTGGACAACATGCTCTCATATGAGTAGACAAACATCTTAGCGGCAAACAAATAAATAATAAAAGAGAGATTAAAAAATATTTCAACGACGACGACCAAATAAATAATAAAAGAGAGATTGACAAAAAAAAACCTAAGGTGCTAAATAATTTAACCGTTGGACGTTGGTTTCTATTTATAGAATAAAAGGAAACTAAATTATTAAATAAATAACCGTTGGACGTTGGTTTCTATTTATAGAATAAAAGGAAACTAAACTATTAAATAAATAACCGTTGGACGTTGGTTTCTATTTATAGAATAAAAGGAAACTAAATTATTAAATAAATAACCGTTGGACGTTGGTTTCTATTTATAGAATAAAAGGATCTCTCTTTTATTATTTATTTGGTCGTCGTCGTTGAATTATAATATATTATATATATAAAATTTGTAGGGTAGATGGCCTTAGCTTTCGATCCAAACCGGACCTTCGTCAGAGGCAAAAACAAGCACAAACGAAAAACATATTTTATAGCAAAAAAGAGAGGCAAAGAACAATGGGATGGTATCCAGAAAAAGGAGGGACAATTATAGCCAATCAAAGTTATTAGTTTACAAACAATGGGGCGGCCAAGAACCAATCGGAGTTATGTGGTGGGGACAAAAGGATGGTCAGTGAAAGGGAGGAATAATGGGCCAAGCGGGAAACATGAAAGTACAGGATTAAGGGGCACAAGGCATCGGGTATGATGCAATTAACAATAGGGAACAGGACCAAAGTATATACAACAATGTGAAAGGGAGGTTATTATAGAACAAGTCTGTGGAGAGAAGGGGTTATTAGGAAAAGAACAGGTCGATCTCCAAAAAACTTGTCGAGAAAAAGAACGGTAACAGTTAGCCAGTGGAGAAAATATGATTTTTAAAACAACTTAAGAATGGAAAACAAATCAATCATTGAAAGAACAGGTTATTAGCAGTAATTGTATTTATAATACATAAAATAAATAAGTAAGCAGTAAATGAAGTGGGAATTTATTTGACACCGGTGTTGATGTTAAGTCCAAAGGGTTGGACTGTCTTAAGTTGGTGAATCCAATGCGATTCTCTGAGTTTGCGGTGTGTGTCATCACCATTGCAAGCCTCAATCACCATAAGTTCAACATCTTTGACGTTGTGATTGGGGCTGTTGAAGTGGATGGAGACGGGGTACTGTTTCTTGGTCTTTATGGAAGAGACATGGGTCGCAAAGCGAAGACTAAGTTTGGTCTTAGTCTCTCCCACATATTGTAGTCCACATTTCTTACATGATATAACATAGACTACATTAGGTGTGCTACATTGGAAGTCGGTCTTGATGTTGTAAGAAGAGCCAGTGCTATGACTCTTTACTTTAAGTGCCGGTTTGATGTAGAGACATGTTCTACACTTGGAGCGGGTACATTTGTGACAATCTAGTATTTCTGTTATGGGTGGTGTTTGGCATGTACCTGGTGGGAGTTTAGCCCTGACTAGGATGTCTCCCAGGTTTCTAGGGCGGCGGAATGCAACCATGGGGAGCTCAGGGATTGCTGAGCATAACCTGTTAGAGGAGTGAAGTATATTCATATTGTTGTTGAGGATTGATGAAAGTTTAGGCAGTTTAGGGTGGAAGGTGGTGACTAGGGCAACTCTCTTGGTCGGGGCTTTTTTTGTTCTCGTGTTGGTCAACAAAGTGTGACGAGGTATGTTGAGGGCTCTGTTGATGGCAAGTTGGACCCTGCGTTCGCTGTGGCCCCTTGAAACAAGGTGTTTCCTTAGGTCGGATGAACGACTTTTGTACAAGGTATCTGTGGAACAGATACGCCTTATACGTAATGCCTGATTGTAAGCAATTGCCTTCTTACAGTGACTAGGGTGTCAACTGTTGGAGAGAAGATACTGGTGGGTGTCAGTGGGTTTGCTGTATACATCCGTAAAAATGCCATTAGGGGATTTAGTTACGGTTACATCTAGAAAGTTCAAACTTGTGAGAGAGCATTCAGTAGTGAACTTTATGGTGGGGAGGAATGAGTTTATATGGTCGATAAACTCATCCAAGCTGTCTTGACCACCACACCATATGGAGAAAATATCATCGATAAATCTCCACCAAACTAGTGGGCGGTTGGGGGCAGAGGACAGGAGTCTGTCCTCTTAAGTCAGACATGAATAGGTTGGCATATGAGGGTGCCATTTTAGTACCCATTGCGGTACCCTGTACCTGTACAAAATGTCTGTCAGTAAATGAAAAATTGTTCTTAGTGAGAATGTGGCTGATGAGTTCCTTAATCTGCTATTGAGGGGCGGGATTGTCTATTGGCCCTGAGAGCAGAGACACAAGCACTCATGCCTTCATTATGGGGTATGTTAGTATACAGTGATGAAACATCCAGAGTAACCAGAATAGCAGAGTCAGGTATTTGATGTTTGACTTCCTCTAGTTTATGGAGGAAGTCTGTGGTATCCTTTATGAAGGACGGGATGCGGGAGACTAAGGGGTTGAGGAAACTATCGACAAACTCAGAAATGCGTTCTGTGGGGCTACCATGCGGGTCGACCCGGGTTGTTGGGCTTGTGTATCTTGGGTAGAAGGTAGAAGCGTGCTGTACGGGGGTCCTGTGGGAGGAGATAGTTAAACGTATCTTTCTCGATACCGTTGGCATTGTGAATTTTAACCTGAGTGTCACTGATTTGTTTGGAAAACGATTGAGTAGGGTCAGTGTCACATTCAATATAATAATCAGTGTTGCTGAGCTGTCTGAGGCCCTCAGCTATATAATCATGTGTGTTCATGACTACAACTGCAGACCCCTTGTCAGCTCGTTTAATCACTATGTCTGATGATTGGCGGAGCTGTGTTAGGGCGTGGCGTTCATCTTGGGGGAGGTTATTGGGTGTCGAGGTGTTGGGGACCTTAAGAACCTCAGAGTTGACTGAATTGATGTAAGCGTCTAGAGCTACATCTCGGTTCTTAGGGGGTACCCAACTACTCTTTTCCTTGAAGCGGTTGCGGGTGGGTTAGATCTCAACAGATGACTCGTCATCTGTGGATGGCTCTACATGAAAATATTCACGCAGGCGTAACCTACGGTTGAATTGGGCCATGTCCTGTTGGAAAGATAGTTGGTTAGGTTCTCTAGGTGTGGGGCAAACCTTGAGGCCCCTTGAAAGGAGTTTAACCTGTGGGTCGGTTAAGACTTTGTCAGACAGATTGACTACTGTGCGTGTTGTATCTGGCGACCTTTCAAGGGGGTGAGTAAGAGTTGGCCTCTTGCTGTGGAAACGTCTATGAATGTATTTCTTATGGTAAGCTTGGACATTCATGCATTTCTTGTTCTGTTTGTCCGTTAGGGTGGACCGTAGGTGGTTGACATTAGATCGTAGGATATCATGTAAATGTTCGTACTCTTGATTGGAGCATTACTCTTGGAGTTGAGATTCAGTCTCTGTTATCTCAAGTAACTGGTTATCAATGTATTGTTGGCATTGATCTTCCAGTAACCTGAGCAGATGGAAAGACGTGTTAGTGAGTGTCTTATTCCATTTCTTCAAAAATGAGGGTTCAAGGTCCCCAAAGGAAGGGGCACACTTGATCTGGGCCCTTTAGGGATGATCCGGGATAAACGATAAAAACGGTAGTTATCAAGATGTGACAAGTAGCGAATGTTCTTTTCTTTAAGCTTACGTAGTTTACGGAAAAGGCACTTGGTATCAGTAGCAAGTGCCATGGTGAGTTATGTCATTGAAAAAAGTTAACACAATCCTGTATGAAAAAAAAACGGATTATAAAACCTGTGGACAAAACGGATTATTTATAAACATGTACAGGGATAAAGTTAACACAATCCTGTAGAGAGAACGGGTTATAAATCCTGTGGAAAAACGGGTAATTTATAAACATGTACAAAGACAAAGTAAACACAATCCTGTAGAGAGACAGGTTATAAAACCTGTGAACAAAACGGGTAATTTATAAACATGAACAAAGACAAAGTAAACACAATCCTGTAGAGAGAACGGGTTATAAAACCTATGGACAAAACGGGTTATTTATAAATCTGTGGAGAGAAAAAGGTTAATACAATCCTGTAGAGAGAACGGGTTATAAAACCTATGGACAAAACGGGTTATTTATAAATCTGTGGAGAGAAAAAGGTTAATACAATCCTGTAGAGAGAACGGGTTATGGAACCTGTGGACAAAACGGGTAATTTATAAAACATGTACAAAGACAAAGTTAACACAATCCTGTAGAGAGAACGGGTTATGAAACCTGTGGACAAAACGGGTAATTTATAAAACGTGTACAAAGACAAAGTAAACACAATCCTGTAAACACAATCCTGTAGAGAGAACGGGTTATAAAACCTGTGGACAAAACGGGTTATTTATAAATCTGTGGAGAGAAAAAGGTTATTACAATCCTGAGGAGAGAACGGGTTATGGAACCTGTGAAAAGGAGTGGGTTATTTATAAGCCTGTGAAGAGAATAAGTTAACAAAATCCTGTGGAAAGAACAGGTTATTAACAATTGTGGGTAAATGGGAAATATGCATTTGTTGGGAAATGTTCTGAAAAGAACAGGTGAGAAATCGGGAAGGATAAAATGGATATGGTAATAACGGGTACAAACAAAGAACAAGCAACTCAAAGGGATCACCACGAAGGGATACCACAACAGAAAAATAAGTTTCTTACTACGGCTGGTGGGGTCTGTTGAAACCGCTGAGTTGCAGACAGGAAAAACCTGATGACCGGTGAAATATAAAATTTGTAGGGTGGATGGCCTTGGCTTTTGATCCATATTTATATACATATATACATATATAATATTATATAATATTATATATATATATATTGTTCTATAATTACCTCCCTTTCACATTGTTGTATATACTTTGGTCCTGTTCCCTATTGTTAATTGCATCATACCCGATGCCTCGTGCCCCTTAATCCTGTCCTTTCATGTTTCCCCCAGTAATCCTCCCTTTCACTGACCATCCTTTTGTCCCCACCACATAACTCTGATTGGTTCTTGGCCGCCCCATTGTTTGTAAACTAATAACTTTGATTGGCTATAATTTTCCCTCCTTTTTCTGGATACCACCCCAAGAATGTTTCTTCTTCGTTGTCTGATTCGTTTTCTTTTTCTTTTTTTTTCTGGTGGCTGCTCGTCGTCACTTTCTTCCGAGTCTGTAGAGGAGGTTGTTGATTTGGGGGAGTAGGAAATAGAGTCATTAGAATCATATTCAAGATCAGGTGTATCTGGTACTATTTTCTTTGTCACCAGGCACTGTTTCTTTGTTTTGCAAATCTTGACCGATTTGTCTTAAACTCTCTTCAGAAAAGAAATTTACATCAGGTTGTTGTAAATCTTTATTATTTAATGCCGTTTTATCCCTTACTTCTACCCCATTACGTTTAGCTTCTAAAGCTTTATCCCTTCTAATATTATTATGGTAAATTTTTTCGTTTACCCGATACATTGCCATGTACCTCAATCTACTTTTTTCGTTGTTTTCCCCCCCTGTGTCCTTTAAACATTTTGAAAAGCCTTGTTTTTGTTTAGTGTGTAAAATCTTCTTTACTTCTTGTGGCTTTCTCTGAAAAATCCACCCCCATTTTTCTTCCAAGTTGAACTAAAGCAATTCCCATTGTTCCCAAAGTTGCTGACCATGGGTTATCTCCATTTGTTAATTGTTCCCCAATAAATTCATTATCTGCTTCTTCCCTGTTGTCATTATTTGTATAGTGTAAATCGTGGTCTTTGGCAATTGCGTCGGATTTATCTACAGGGTTATTAATTTTTAAGTTTAAATTACTCGTTTTTGGCCCTACAAAATGCGACATTGGTACAAAAAAAATTCATCAAGAGTATTTAATTTTTGGAATTTGTTAGGAAACTTAGCAGATTTATCGTTTGCAGGTCTCTTCTCTCCCCTGTTTCTTCCCTCATTATCCCATTTTTCGAATTCTTTTTCGTTTTCTTTCCACCATTTCTTGTAATGTTTTGGAAGAAGGAAGAAAAAAAACAAAAAGAAAACGAATCAGACAGCGAAGAAGAAACATTCGAAGACGCACTTGAAAACCAAGATAAAAACAATTCAAATAGTAACGAAGATATGGCAGAAAAAGTAGCAGCAGATGACACAGATACAGGAGGGAGGGAAGCAAGGAGTGGGGGAGGCGGAGGAACATGTGGGGGTACGTTGGGTAATTTTGACTTTCCAGATTCATATCAAGAAAGTTATACAAATAGACCACAACAATTAAATGTACATTCGGGGCCACAAAGTTACAAAAAAGAAAGAGCACATAGTAAACGGCAAAACAAAAGTCCAGAACAAAGACAAGTTGGTTTCTATTTATAGAATAAAAGGAAACTAAATTATCAAATAAATAACCGATGGACGTTGGTTTCTATTTATAGAATAAAAGGAAACTAAATTATTAAATAAAAAACCGTTGGACGTTGGTTTCTATTTATAGAATAAAATGATCTCTCTTATTATTTATTTGGTCGTCGTCGTTGAATTATAATATATAATATTATATATATATATAAACTCTCTTTTCACTAATACGACGACCGCAGAAAAAAGTGGTCATACGACGTCCACCTACAATTTTATGATGTTAGGTATTGTTTCATTTAAGGAAACAATCGTCTTTACCTAGAAAGGCATTTCACTTTCAAAGCTTTGGTCTTATATATTTAGTTTGCACATTGTAGGGGTTTTGCCGATTTTTTGGTGGGGGGGGGGGGGTAATTCAAAAACGCGTTCCAAACAGTTTGTAAACCAATACAACGACAAGTGGCAAATGCTGGACCTTATTTATGGTCTGGCGCCCTCATGTGGCCGAATCCATCTAGTTTTGTGGCACTGTTCGTACTGTTAAAAAAGGGATTTTTAGCTTATAAATTGTGATTTAAGCCGCTTTTCTGATCAAAGAATTGACGTTCTTTAAAATGTGTTTTGTTTATTTAACCGTGCGTGACACCATCAACAACAAAAAACGCACGCTTACGCCATCGAACTGTGATCTACTGTCCGTTTGTATTTGACGTAATTCATTTTTTTTGGAGAACCCAATTACTTTCAAATTGCCCAAAACCTTTACATATAGGGCTAGACCCTTTTGACCAAATGAAACAAATAAAAGCACTATAATTTGAAAGGGGGCCACATTAGTCTATGTGTATATTTATACCATATGGTTCAATTTACCTAATGTGGCCATTAGCCAAAATGATGAAAAATGGCCAACAATTTCTCAGGGAATTCCGGGAGAGCTGGTTATTGATGGACTTTTTGGGGTGAAAAAGACCCCGGATAGTAACAAGACATTTACCATGCTATTTGGCTAGGTGTAGATGGGGAACCTGTAATATTATGAGATTAAAAAAAAGAACAAAATGGCGGAGTACTGATTAATTATTTAAAAACGGACAGTGGACTACAGTTCGATGGCATCACGCAAATTCTATTATTTAAAATACTTTCTAAATAAAAGTAATAAATCTTTGTAATAACAATAATAACATTAAAAATGATGTGCTTATAATTTGGAGAAACGCATCTCGGAGCCCACCGGAGACCCTATGAATACTTTTTGAGGCGACCCCTAAAACCAATCTTCATTTCTTTTCTTTGATGGAGCTTGTTTTGATCAGTTCCCCTCCTTAAAACTTTGAACATTTTGGGAAACGCATACACACTCTTTATGAATAGTGGGGTCCGGCGCCCATCGAGGGCTCGCATAGTACCCTGAGATGGTTTGAATAAAAAAATGTAATCCTTGGTAAAGGTTCAGCTTTTCTTGGTTAGGCCTATCTTTTGCGGAAAAGTTTAATTCGTGTTTTTTTTCTTCCAATCATTTTTAGTCTCTGACACTTCCTTACACGAATTTTACAGCATAATTACTATTTTAAAGTTGTTTTTGTTTTGTTTTTTAGCTTAGGCTACTTGTGAATAATTATTTAATCATTTGCTGAGCACAGGATCACTTCACTTTGTGTACTTATTTCATATATTTGGCTTCTTTGTTTAGTGCTTGGCAACATTGGGTGGGGGTGACAGGACATCAGTATGCCCCTTCTAGGTATGCTCCATGGCACACGAGTTTGTCTCCACCCCCCCCCTCCCCTCCATCACCGCAGAGGAATAATGGAATCATGGTTATTTTCATATAACTGCCCTCCAGGCCCCCCAATCACGGCATTCATCGAAGTCCTCTTTTCTCTGAAGATAACTCCCGAATAAATCTGATAGATGATTTAGCCGCCAAAGGAGGACTGCCGAATAAAAACTGAATGAATCTACTATTGTAGTACCAGCCGCCATAGGACGACCAATTTGAACAACCGTGCATACTCAATGTGAGACAAAGTGCCCCTACTAAATGTCCTCTAAGGATGGTGGGGGTGGTGGTGTGTGTGTGTTTGTGTTGGGGGGGGGAATGATTGTGTGGGCCACCCAAATCAAAAAGTGTGAGTGTAACGCCCCTCCCTTCCCAACCCCAACCCCAGTTTTTGTGCGTCTGAACATCTCAGCCGCCATAGGACGACCAGTCAACAAAACTCCGTTCTTAGAACGACCATGACCAATTTGAACAATTATGGCACACAATTTGAGTATGATCAACCAAACTCCCCGCATAGGAATATCATGGTTATTTTTTATATTAACTGCAATTTAGGCCCCAGTCACGGGATTCATCATAGGCCTTGGTCCCTTTTTCTCCGAGGGTCAACACAGGAAAGATAATTCCCGAATATCTGATAGTTGATTTAGCCGCCATAGGACGAACGACCAATCAATTTGAACATCCATGGCACGCGTCACGCACGAACTGACGTGACCCTGATGTGTTACAAAAATAATCGCGCCGGGTATCCGAACCAAAGCAGGTAACCAGGCTTACCGCCATGTACGTAGTGTTATAAGTCTATGGAGGCTGTAGTTGTTGTGTATGATTCAATGTTGAAGTGCAGACTGCTGCAGTGCCACCACTCACAACCAGCAGTACTAACTAGGCTTAGTTGAGTAGGGCCTACATTGAAATCTACTGTTCCTTTTTTCACAAATTAAATTAGTCATACACTGAACAAGTTCAAAATGGCTAATAGAATGAAGTAATAGTTTGTCATCCCACCTACTGAGAGAAAATTATGGAACTAGAAAAATTAACACGGAAATTAGTCATTGCCGTGATTGTCCTGTTCATCTTGGTGGCATTTTTGATTGTTTTCACCATACTTGCTGCATTTATGTAAACGTGAGTAGTAACTTGTAGCGTAGGCCTATACACAACTTAATTTAAACTGATCATCGGTTATTTTTGTCAGTAATGTCACAAGACACAAGTGAAAGGTAAACATCTAAAAGAAGGTGCAGGCTCATTGTCAAAGTATGATCTTTGACCTTTATTAATGTTAAATTTATTTACTCTAACCAAGGGCAATAATTTTCAAAAAAATGTGTATCTTTGCTTTCATTTTTTGGTTTGAAACTAACTCTTAAAAAGTCTCTTTTTGTTACAGAAATATAATGCCCTTTCCCAGAAGAGTATCTCCAATTGCTGAGGCAGAACATTTCTGTCGATCAGGGTTGGATAAAGAAGGGTTTTGCCACAGATATATTGATGACTCTATAGGTAAGCTTAAGTGAATCACCACTTCAAAATAGATTATACTAGAAACAAAATCAATTATATGTTTTTTAATACTGATGTAGGTTGTGCAGCTGACAGTGAGCTATAAAAATTGTATTTTTATGTGAAACCGCTATATAGATAATGTTTATTCTCAGTCATTTTCTGCAAATGACTGGGCAATTCAAACCCAGTCTAGTGAGTAGTGTTATTCTATTTTGCCCAAAATTGAAAGGGGCAAGCAAATGTTCTCTAGTGTTAGACAGTTAAAAAAAGACTGTTCAGTTAAACAAATTACTCTAATACTATAGCATTTAAATTTTGCAGCAGTTTTTCACAACATGTATGGTCATCATTAAAATTCAAGGCAGATACTTGTGGGAATAGTGCGCCTTCATTTTTGGCTTGATTTGTGAAGTTGCTTGTAGCAAGGTGAAAACAAGGTGAACAAATTACACTGGTAGAAATTTCTAGGACTTTGTGTCTACTATTTCAAATTGAATGCCAATTTTGTGTGACTAAAATGGTGATTTTCTTTTCAGGGTATGGCCTTTTCACAACGAAAAGGTTTGAACAAGGAAATTTTCTGTTAGAGTACAGAGGACAGGTCAGCAGGGTTATAAGCGAAGCTGATGAAGCTAGTAACAACTACGAGTTCATCTATCTTCACAATGGTGTTCAGTACAGGTGAGTGCATTCATAGCATTTTAGTTGCTTTAGAGACAAACTCTCAATCAAATGGTGATTTATGCATTCCCATCTATATTTTTTTTGTCACTACTCAATTCTGTAAAATTTTACATCATCAGTACGTATTTTCTGCACAGCACAATGCCCATGACTTGAAACAATAATTTATTATTTGCCCATTATTCCATGTGAACTTGTTAACTTCTTGGGAACTCGTAGCCTCATTAAAGCACTAGGTCTTGAAATTTATGGTGGAACTTTTGATTAACAGTTGAGATATTGTAGAGCAGTATGACATAAACATGATAAAGTACTACCAAAATGATCCCATTTTGTTTTTTGTATTCCACCTTTGTTAGTCCCCCACAACAGGTTGAAACAAAATAATGATATTTTAGGTGAAGCCTGTTGTTCAATTGATGAGTACTGGGACAGTGTAATTTTCAGTTTAGTAGGATCTTCTCAGCACCAGAGCTTTTATAACTTAACACTTCTGAATTGAAAAAAATAGTTAAAGCCAGAATGTCAGATTTATTATTAAGAATGATACACAAGTATCACTATTAATTGATATTACAAAGTATACATGCAGTTCTTCTAAAATAAATGATGACTTTTCTAAAACTGCAAAACGAATCTGACAGTAATCGCCTTTTTCCTCCAACAGGGTTGATGCATCAAATCCCGATTCATGCCAGGCCCGGTACATCAATGATAATAAACACCCTAACTGTAAAATGAAAAAAATTGTAATCAACAACACGCCTCATCTCTGCCTATTTGCAATTCAAGATATTAAGGCAAATCAAGAACTTCGATACGATTATGGACAAGATGACTTCCCATGGCGAAAGGTACTGAACCAATTGTTTTTTTCTCTTTTGGGCAAACAAATCACACTAAAGAGAGTTGTTTAACCCTCGGAGCAGCGGGCCCTTCTGTAAAACGCGGTGGATCCAGGTGGAGAATTTTTTTTCACCACCCAGTTTTTTAGGTCAATGACCCCCTCCTGCAAGCCCAAAGCAATTTTAATCTCCACAGGGCTTTTAAATTATCATACAATTTCAGTGAGTGTAACTCGCATGGGTTTGCCCAGGTCTTGCCCATATGGTACCCATAAGGGTCTTTGCATATTCTACCCACAAAGCTTACTTAGGTCGTTCCCATATAGGATAACCAAAGGAATCTTTTCATGAACCTGCCCACAAGGGATTGCTTATAGGGATTTCTTATTTCTTTTGGGGCTTTTCCATTATTGTTCCATATTTGTCCAGAGAATTACAATCATGATATTTTGATACGTAAACTAGAGCATTATGAAATCCGTGGAGTAACCTTGGAGTGGTTCAAAAGCTATTTATCTATAAATAGAAAACAGTTTGTTTCATATAATTCTGTCCATTCATCTGGAAAACCTATTTCTTGTGGAGTACCTCAGGATTCTGTTTTTGGGTCCTCTTCTTTTTATTATTTATATTAATTATATCTGTTTGTATCTATAACAGATCCAAAATTATATCATTTTGTCTTTTTGCCAATGAAACAAGTTTAGTGTACAGCCACAGAGATGTAGATACAGCTAATCTTAACCTTAAAGCTGAAATGGTAAAAAATAAGTACATGGCTTGTTGCTAATAAACTGCGTATTAATCTACTAAAAACAAATTATATGATATGTTGTCCAAGACAACGTAAATATATCCAATCTGTGTCTTTAGTCTTCAACAGAACTGACCTATAAACACTATGAAAGTTCTTGCTGAGAAACCACCGTGAAATTTTAGTGAAGTAACTTTACGACATGGCGCAAGTTACGCACTACTTTCGTGAAATCGGCTGCTGAAGTCGTTATATTTGGAATTGAGCTAACTGATAATACGTCCGTTGGCCTCGGAGTTTCCATATCTTATGAGACTGAATTTAAATTCCCCGCGTTTTTATTATTTTTCGTGTTATTGAACGCTTTCTATGCGCTTACACTTGCGTGTTATTACGCGTAGTTCTGTTCACGCGCGCTTTTACGACGCGCGTAATTTACCCACCGCTAAGATCATCCTATCTAAATCCGTGTGTGGTCTCTATACTGACTATAAGACGACAGCTGTTTGTTTTTCAGACGGCTGTTTCCTGCTGCAAAGCCTAATAAAGTCTTATAGTCAGTATAGAGACCGCCGTTGTCGACGGTATTTTTGTGTACGTGCTGCAGCTGCTGTAATCATTGATATACATTATACTGTATAATGTAGATCAATGGCTGTAATGGTCTGGAGACTCTTTTTTCAATTCCCTTAAAGCATGGAGATATGATTAAAGCATGGTGAAAGAGAAAAAACTCCTTAAATTTCAGCCAAATCCTGCACTTCACTAAGATTTCACGCTGGTTTCTCAGCAAAAACTTGTCTTAGCTGCGCAACTTTTTAATAATTAAAACAAACACCGCGGACGAGGCTAACAACAACCTTTTCAACGACTGTTGCCTGAATCCGATGGAAAAAATGCAACGGAGCGGCCATTTTAAATCACGATCTTTTTTAGTATCACGGCAACAGTGAAGTGTCGGAATAAGATGGCTTAAATTGGACCATTAACTACGTTTATTTGACACGTAAGTTCGTTGGAATTTTAAGAAATTACTATTTAAAGAGTTCAATGTTTAATAGTATCAAACACTATGTTTTTCTGAAAAAAATATACAAATGATAGGCTCAACTCACTGCAATTAGTATAGCAAAACTTTCATTTAAAATCAACAACGCAAATGGTTTGTTGCAACGAAGTAGACCTATCTTTTTTATTGTATATATTAATATGATGCAAAGTGACTCTAGACTACTCAACTTAAGTTTTCCTGTTTCTCTTTATTACTCAGTATACAGCACAAAATTCCTTATTGATGTCATGAGAGATTAGATATGTCAAGGAGAAGAATATGAAGTTGTGTTCAAGGAGATCTGTGTATCAATCTCTGAGTCATCCGAAGTTGTTTTCCCAGCAAGCTGGAAGATTAATGAAATCAAACTTAGGGGCCCACAGTAAGGGCTAATATTAAAATAAGACTAACAAGCTTGTTAGTTATAAATAAGTTAGTTATAACAACTTAGAAAACCCCAAAATCAAAAATACGTTTACCAATATCACAAGCAAGTTTGACCACTCCACGACAGCAAATAATCCTATCAACTTAATTAAACAATATGAAAACCATTTTCTCAAAAGGTTTTGTTAATTTCTTTTGAAATGCTTTAGGGACAGACTTTGTGATTCCCGTTACATTTCATCTTCTGATAGTTTTAGAGCAATTTTTTATAAAAAGAATTGGGGAGGGAGGAGCGTTGAAATGTTTTTTTTTTTGGTCTCTGAACAATAACAAAGTTTTTAAGTTAACATCAACTTAAGTTTCATGTAATAAAAAAAATTGCCGAAATAAATATAAATGCATTTAATCAGTTTTCTTTAAACTTCTATACTTTTTGTAGTTTAACGTATTGATTTTATTTTGATATGGGAGGACAAATATTGTTTAAAAGTGAAATAAAAAAATAAATTAAAAAAATGCATTTAAGTCAATTTCTTTAACTTGTTTTTTTTGTAGTTGAAAGTGTTGATTTTGTTTTACATGGGAGAAAGTTTATAGGTGAAATGAAAAATTTCAGGATTTATTTCTTGAATGATAAGCCCGGGGGCTGTTTATCCGGACCAATGCAATCATTATTAACAAATAATTGGCGACGAAAGTGTTTTCCGAAAATGTATTTATGGTTGCATTTAAAGACCCCCAAAATCGTGCCCGATCATGCTGTTTATTTCCTCCAAAAAACGGTTTAAACAAAAAGTAAAAATTACTTGTAAACCAATGGCTGACGAACGTGTTTTTTTGTTTCCGCTGAAGAAAAGAAAGAAGACATTATATTTCGTTAAAAACTGAAACAACGTAACTGCCTGAGGAAAGCGTCTACCCGGGCAAACCATGTTGTACTCTTTGCCATGAACAGTTTATTAACTTGCGCAATTAATATTAACTTGCGCAATTAATACTGACTTACGCAATCAAAATCGAGTGCGTAAGTTACGCCATTTTTGCGGCGTAACTTTTAGACTTGCGCCACTTTCAGACGTGGCGTAACTTTCGTGAAATCGATCATAAATGTGTGGCGCAACTTACGCCACAAATGTTGCGCAAGTGGACTTTACGCCATGGCGCAAAGTTTCGTGAAATCGGCTGCTGGGGGGTGTTTCATAAAGAACATGAAACAATTAATCTTATATTTTAATCTTAAGTCTGAATCAATCTTAGTCTACAATTGATTGTAAAAATGTGTTTCATAAAATCAATCTTAGCGTAAAGTCGATCAAGCGTAAGTTCAAACGAGATAAGATTAATATTAATTGTATAATAAGACTTAAATATTATTGACAGAGCCTAAAGCGCGATCTTTGACCTAGAACAACTTTTTAGCTGTCAAAAACTTTTCTGAAGTCGGCCATCTTGTTTTCTGTGTGATTGGTGAGTACAATTTTTTCGAACATTTTGTTAATATTTGAAAAGAAAATAATGGTTGCTTTCTTTGTTATGAAGTTTAGTATTTGAAGGGGTAGATAAGCTTTCTTTACTGTGAAAAAAGTGGAAAGTTTTGTACAATTTGCTGTGTTATGACCTCAGCGTGAATTGTCGAGTGAAAGCTACGGTGCCGACGGCGCCCAGTGCCCCATCAAAAAGGGTTGCTTTTACGGTGCACACACAGTGGTTGGTGTTTCTTGTGGCATAATTTGTAGAGTCCCTCCCAATGCAACAAAAGACAGATGGTAATTCACTGATAAAAGTAGTGACTAATAATAGAGTATTTTTGATCACAAAACAGTTATCAATTGTGCTGAAATGATGTTGTTTGTTCACAGTTTGGCCTAGGGCTACTACTAGTACTATGTACAGTTTTACTACACTGTACTACACTAGGCCTACGTGGTACACTCTAAAAAATGAAGTGTTAAATTTAACTTTATAAATGTTAAATTCACCACTTTCTAAGTGTGGTGAGAGTGACAACACTTTAATTGTTGAATTAACACTTTCGAAAATGTGACGGTTCCAACACTTTGTAAAGTGTTAAAGAAGTGTTGGTTTCCAACTCTTTGCAAATGTTAAACCAACCATTCAATGACCCGTATACCAATTTGATATTGTTGAGAAAGTGTTGGATGCAACCCTTTGAAAATGTTAATCCAACCATTTGATGACCCTTTCACCTATTCGATAATGTTGAGTAAGTGTTGGGATCCAACCCTCTTAAAGTGTTAAACAACGCTTTAATGACCCATTTACCAATTGGATAGTGTTGGGAAAGGGTTGGGATTCAACCCTTTGAAAATGTTAAACCAACCCTTTGGTGACCTATTTACCAATTGGATAGTGTTGGGAAAGGGTTGGGATTCAACCCTTTGAAAATGTTAAACCAACCCTTTGGTGACCTTTTTACCAATTGGATAGTGTTGGGAAAGGGTTGGGATTCAACTCTTTGAAAATGTTAAACCAACCCTTTGGTGACCCATTAACCACTTTGATATTAGGGATCTAACTCTTAAAAAAGTTACAACTGTATGCAAACATAAATTGAACAAATACAGAGAAAAGTGCTTTATTTGAAAAACACAAAATCACAATACAGGTTGATAAACAATTCATCAGAATTTAAATACCATTATAATTATACAATTTTCATATTAATAATTCTTTTTTTTTAAGTGTTAGAATAGCCGAATTGCACCTAAATGAGATAAAAAATACATTACATTAAAACTGTGAAGTTGCACTTAAAACAATATTCATAAATACCTCTGAGAGTTTATCCATTAGCTAATTAAATATATTGTACTTTTTGTTAATCGTAATGTATATGCGCAGTGAGTGCTATAGACCATTCCGGCTTAGTTTGTATGCGCTTACGTAGCCTTACTCAAGGCATAGACTGTGCGTGATGTAAGGTATGGGTATACACACAGAGCACAACGCCTCAGCAGTATCTGCAATCTTGCGTGTGTCGTCACATATACCAATTAAAACAAGGTTTCCAGATACATGTATTCACCAATCCATTAAGCCCCGCCCCCTTACATATTGACCAAACACAGCCTTCGCTACGCCACAAAAGCCTGACATAAATCCCATTGTAAAATGTAAACATGTTGCACAAGGTGGCATTAGAGAGAGCACATACTGCTGGCCAAGTGTAGTGGTGGCGTAGCCAATGCTGTGATTGGTCATTATGTTTAGGTCGCAGGGCTAAATGTATAGGTCTATTTCACACATTGCTGCGAATTAAATAGCCCTCTTCCACCAGCACTACAGACCCCTTGCAGTGACATCACAAGACATAAAGTTACATCCGCAGGTTTGTACGTGCTGTCCAATTATCTGCCCACATTTTAACGCAGTGCGGTCGCTGTTTGAGCATGTGATGTCAGTGCAATTTATAAAATGTTGTTAAAACAAAATCAATTTCCATCTTATGGAATAGTTTTAATACATTTTGGTTTTCAGGTGTTGAAGAACTAATGATAACGATCCTTTGTAGTATTTTTCAAACCCTCATCAGGTGAAAAAATTAATTATGGCTTTCAACAATATTTAACAAGTGCACGCAGCCAATAAATATCAAATCGCACATTATTTTTACCAAATCATTAAAATACAAACAATTGCACATTTGTAGAAGGTGTACAAATGTACAAATTCCCACGTGAAATATCTGAATATTTCAGAAAAAATACCCCCTCAACAATCAAATTCAAACACTGTATTTATGTGTACGAAGTAACTGATAAAAAAAGTTTGTTTGAAGCCTAATTTCCGTTTATCAGTCCAGTTTTGCAGAATAACAGTACACACACGTATATTTGTGTTGTACAATTGCAATTGTGTGCAATTGAGATTAAGTGCTTTTCACAATTGCAAAACATTCTCAATTTGTGCTACCCCATGTACATTGTGCAACAAGGGTCACTTCTGTATTTGGTATAAACAATTCACACACCCAGGAACTGTGATAATCATGTGGATTAGTGAAATTACCTGGACATGGAGGACAAAAGCACCATTTTTGGCACAATAGACAACCACAAAACATATGGGTAAATTTAAAAACTTGATAATAATTCAAACTTTGTGAGTAGTCTTTACTAGGGGTAGGGCTACAGAATTATTAAAGTCTTATTCCTGCACTTCCTTCCTAACTGAGTTATGTCCTACCCCCTCCCATGTGTACAAAACAAAGGGGGGAACTTTTAAATTTGAAAACCCAGATCCTAACATTAATTAGTGGGCTCTAAGGAAGCTTTGTGCCAAAAATGGTGCTTTTGTCTGCTGTCCGGAAAATATTGACATTTATAACTAAGCCACCTGACTAGCAAGGTCACATCTCATGTCATTGGGCTTGTACAGAAAGATACAACGTTACAAAAGGCTGTACACACTAATTCTTGTTTCCAAGTTCAATACTTGGAAACAATTTTTTGTGTGATATTGTAAACAAGCACTCTTAAAACACTTAAGCTGTGAGCTATAAAATGTCTCATGCTCCATGTTAACAATAAGAGAAAGAACTTTTAAAAACCACAACAGTTAACAGTGTTTAAATGCACTGTTCAATATTAATAAACCAAACTCAATTGTACGCTAAATCCGAGTAAGCGGAAATGTGTCTAAAATTGTCTTAAAATTTGGAATGATTTTGATACAATATTTTGACATAATAGAAATTCTTTTGAAAGAATTCATTCCAATCTGATTTTCAAAATACACATCAAAATTAACCTTTAAAAGCTTCATCAAAAGTGGTGTTCATGTTTTCGAGATAACAGTTTCCATTTATCAGTTATTTCGTGCATTTTCATAATGTGCTTGTTGCAATCAAAATCAGCTGGTGCACTTTAAAGGGGCTGTGTCGCATAATCACAGCGAGTCCTGTGGCTAGACTGAATTATTAACTCTCAACCTGTTATTGCATGCACACATGCGCGAGTGGCAGTCACATCACAGAATAATGACAGGCATGGCCCTTCGTGATATGACGGTCAAGGCGCACGCGTGCAGTAACTGGGTGAGAGTTCATGTTTCTGGGCCCAGAAAGTTTCTTGGACCAGAAACGGGCAGACTACGATCACGACGGCACAGCCCCCTGGTAATGACAAGAAAATCTTCAAGAAAAATTGTATCTGAAGCCCACTAAGAAATTAATCACAATTTGAGCGGGCACAAAATAACTGATGAAGGAAACTGTTCAGTTTGCATAAATCCAAAATGGCCACCATAGTTGTTTTAGGGATTTGTTGTTAATTTATTGCTTATGTTTATTCTGTATGGCTGTCATTACAGATTTATGAAACAAAACATTAATCAAGGAATATAGAAAACTTATGACTCGAACACAGATTGCCCTCCATGAATAGTGCATTTAAGGCATTTGAAATACCCAAAATGTTATGTAAAACACCACTTAAGACCAAATCAATGTAAACTAATGAAATTGGCAGCCAATTTGGAATAACACAAATTATGACACCCTAGTAAAGGGATAAGCAATCTTGTGAACATGATGACCAAATGGATGGAAACATGTTTAATTAATAGGAAATTTGCTAGTGTTCTTTTTGGTGCAGAGACTGTGACACTGCTGTGATGCTAGTCATCAGTTCCTTCACCCGGACTGGTACTTTTGAGTTTGGTACATTAACATGGTACACAAAATTTTCCAAGAAAGAAAAAAATGAGACCAATTCGTTGGCATAGTGTAGATTGAACACAAAATGGAGCTTGAATAGCTTGTCCACTGCACTGGTTATATCATCCCCACAAGGCACTGCATGGGAGTTAACTATCACAAAAAACTGTGATGGTGATTCCCGACTTCCAAGGCAAAGAAGATATGGTTGAGTGGTTTGATGGCTCTTTTGTTTTCTCACTCGCAGGTAGTCCTCTACATTAGTACCGACCTAAAGGTGTGGAATATTGAAGTTAATATGAGAAGTTCATTTTTGAAATTGTTTTATTTCTCTTCTACTTAACCATCCTATTCGTGGTGCCTTTTTCTGGAGAGTTGAGTGACCACTCAAAACCATATGCCCAAATGGTTTCAAATGGCTGAATACAAAACCTCGTCTACACATTGTTTATGATAAAGTTATAGAGTGGTCTTGAATGACCAGTCTCAGTAGAACAAAAGACTTTTGTGCCATTTTCACATGCCAGATCAATTAGCACACCAACTGTATAGCTACCGTAATGCACCTTGGCATTCAAAACCATTTGAATGGTTTCAAACGGTGGACCAACTTCATGAACTTGCTGATAACACTGTTCAAATGGTATTCAATGGTGTGCACAAATGCTATGGGGAAATGTGAGTGTTGGAGTATCAAATGGTTTCAAATAGTCTATCAGTAGAACGGACACTTTGTATTTTTGACAAAGACCAAAAGACATACCAATTTCATCACCAGAAAGAAGTCCATGGAGTCTGCAATGGAACTTTTCTTTGCCGTTTGGGATGGCAACAGATGAATCATGAAGAGAAATGCATAGAAAGACATCGTATCTAAAGAAACAACATAATATAACATAATATACACTGTACATGGCAAAATAGTACACAAATGAATGTTTATGAGTGCAATGGTAGGAATATTTTCATGAGTTGAATGTTCCATTCAACAAGGTGGAGCCATCTTGAATGGAACATATTCCATCTTAATAAAATATTCTTACTATTGGACGAAAAAAAAAAATTAGTTGTTTTATATAACATCCATGTAGATCTTTGATTGACAAAAAAAATAAACAAAATGCACAAGATTGCTTTATGGCATCCCCTACTTCATTTTAGACTTCCATAAAAAAAAATTATGGTTTCACATGCGCGTCCGACAAGCATGCACATGCTTGTGGCGCACAGAGTCCAGTTTATGTGTAGTGGGATGTGGGCTTGCAGAGACACGGACACTTTGTCCCTAGTCCAGCATCCATGCAATAGATCAAATTAAATGGACAAAAAACGCCTGTGAATGGAACAAAAAAATGCACGGTGAATGACTTTGTGTGCAAAGGAACATTTTTTGCTAACACATGACCAACAATCCTCCAATCACATGACAAGGATCTGCTTGGGTGTTGTATAATTTGAGTTATCACACAATCTTGTGTGGAATATGGAAAAATGTAGTGCATATTTAGGCTAGTCACTTTACCTGATGATGGCTTGTAGTCATCAGATTCAGCATCATCCATCATTCCACAGTAAGGACTGAAGAGCTCATCCAAGAGGCATGAAACCTTGGTCACTTTCGACATTTTTGGCTATGTGAATAATCCCAGGCACATACCTCGTTTCCCAGGTGGAAATCAGTTTCGAGGAGGCTTGCTCAGAAAACATTAACCGAAATTCTTGGTTAACCTGTTAAGAAAACAAGAGAAAACACAGGGAAATGAGCAAATTATTGGCAAATTGCAAATTTCTTTTAACAAATTTTAAGGCATTGAATCGGGGCATGAGGCAATATACTCCTGTATTAATGATGTCACGGTTTGTTGACATGTTCACTTTCTTATCAATATTATGGAAGTCAGGTCTGGGTGACAGACTCGAAGCTTCATACAAAAGTGCACATGTAAACAAAGCGTGACGTCATGAGTGGGTCTATTGCCTTCGTGAAGTATCTACAACATTTTTTGCAGTCCACATCGCGTGAAGAGAAGCGCAGTATGTAATCTAAATTTGCAAACACACACTTTTTGAAAATCGATAGTTTGCACACACTGATGATGGGATGCATAGTCGGATGAACATTTTTTTTTTTAGATGCATACACCCAGTAATTAAGACAAATGGCGAGCGTGTATATATTTGTTTTGTTAAATATGAATGCCCACACTGATTTTCTCTTGGAGGATGCATGCACACACACTCAAGTATAAACCGGCATTAGGTAGTAGAACTCACCAGTGTTGAGATGTTCTGGAATCCTGGATATCTCTTGAAGATGTCGGCCACGCAAGGTGACTCTGATTGTATCCAATTTCTACGGTTGTTGAATGACTTCTCCATAGCTGTAATTATCTCCTGCTTCTTTTCTAGGGAAGATCTTTTGCAAAAGAGGCTCAGCTCTTTCTCTTCATCTTCTGGAATTTCCTCCCGTTGTGAAAATGTCCTCTTTTGGCTGTGTTCACATTTCTTCTCATGTTGAATCACTTCAGCTTGGGTCAGTTTACTCTGAAGCTTCCTTGGTC
This sequence comes from Pycnopodia helianthoides, assembly GCA_032158295.1. Taxonomy (NCBI): domain Eukaryota; kingdom Metazoa; phylum Echinodermata; class Asteroidea; order Forcipulatida; family Asteriidae; genus Pycnopodia; species Pycnopodia helianthoides. The sequence continues at coordinate 14,313 of JASTWB010000151.1, read as the reverse complement.
GTTGCTGCTCTGACTTTGGTAGAGATCGTCTTAAAGTGTTGAATTTTGTGTTAATATGGCCTTTTGAGGAATCGGTGGGATCAAACCAAATGTCCTATATACAGAAATAAAATATAAAAGTAATAAGTTATTTCTGCAGATGGGTTAATGCGAACTCCAGCTTTATTGTGCTTCGATATGTCCTCTAAACTTCTACTCACTCCTCATTTTTGCCATCTGTTCAGATTCAGCTTGAAATGAAATAAATGGCCAGGTGACCAGGGATAATAATGTCAAAGCGCTTTGATACAATGTGATAAAGTGCTGTATAAAAACCAGCTATTATTCAACCAACTTTTGGAATTGTAGTCTTGCAGTTTTTGAGAAATGTAATCTTTAATTTTTTGAAATTTTCGCTAGAAATCTGGGCTTGAAATTTTGAGAGAAATGTAATCTTTATTTTTTAGAAATCTGTCCTTTTTGTGAATGAATTGCAAGTACATTACATGTTGTATAAATACTTACATAAGGGCAATTCACGTTGGCAGAAGATAGGTTTGGATAGGCCTCAATTATGTTCCTTGCGACCATCACTTTCTGGTCTCTTGTTGGGTAGCTGCAAGTTATATAACATAACATAGTAAATGACGATACTACCAGCACATTCCATGTATATGTACAATGAACCAACCATATGTTAAGCTTGGACAATCTGAGAATCTCTTATGGTTTATATTGGAAACCTAATTGGCATCAAAGTCCATGTTGATCACCTTGCTACGTTAAAAAGTTTTCCTTGCAACTCCAGGTAGAAAATGGTGACCTAATGTTTATCATTTTTTATAACTTCATCAATATTTTTGAATTTCCACTATTTACATGTCGATTTAAAATGTGTTTGCTAGAGATCTCCACAGGACATCACGATAGACATCAACGGAAAAACAAGATTCTATAAAAGTTTACATCTACGGCAAAACAATATTCTACAAAACTTGAATAATAAACTTTTGTTTAGTTCTATAGATTTATACATGTATATGAGCTACATGGAACTCGTTAAAGCATTTTTTTAATGTGTAAATATACACGTACCAAATTCACAAGACGAATCATGGGCCTGGACATACAGACCAATGCGTCTCAAACAAATGGAGGAAACCCCCACTGACCCACCATTATGCTGCAACTATATTTCTTGTAAATCATGCAAACTTACTATGAAAACCGCTTGATCATCTCGGCACACACAATGGATGTTAATGACAGTCTTGTCTCTGTTGTGATAGTTTCATTCTTGTCATACTCCATTTGAATGGATGCTCCCTTGGGATGACTTTTTATAAGTGCCTTGACATCAAATTTCCGTGCTGTCTGTTAAGAGAAATTAAAGAAATGAAATAGCAAAAACAAAAAAAAGCATTGATGAAATTGGAAATCATAAAAATGTATAACCTGCAGCCTAAACTATTTTAAGCATATGTCACTAGAGGGTGGGGGATCTTGCACATTTTTGTCATTTCAACCAGAAGACCTGACAGTCAGATGTGTCAATAATGATATTAAAAGTTTTAATTTATTGGTTTTGAAGAATGAATTCATTAAATTTTCAAAAACACACACATCATTAACTAAAAGTTACCAAGATCGGTGTTCATGTTTTCGAACAATGGTTTCCATTTGATAAGTTCATATTGTTGTTTGATTTTGATTGTCGCAATTAACAGATCATCTGCTGAATTTTTGGCAGTCTCAAGATTAGTCAAATTAGTTCTTACAAGGGACAAGGATTGGTACCACTTTTGCAAAATTTCAGACTTAAATTTATCTAAAATTGTTTTGTTGTACAGTCATGTAAGTTAAAATAAAGTTCTAAATTTCTTGCTCATGGAACATGCTGTTGCCATGAAATAATGCTCTAAAATTTAAAACTTTGTGTGTCGCAAGTGAAAAGGCACTGGAGGATAGATCTATTAAATCCCATATGCACTCCACATTTGCCTACAGCCTTATGGATATGGACGCAGAAGCGCTATATTTGTCCATATTCCATTTGCTCTTGTGGGAATAATAATAATATTGACACATTTCATATTTGGCGAGAAATAGAAGGATTTGTGTTACCTTGCTGTCATCACTGCTTGATGATGATGGGCCTGGCGATGATAACACAGAAGGTGAAGATTCTTGGCGGACATCCCTACCTGTAAGTGGTAGAACAAGAATGTCTCGCCCTGTTCTAAGCAGCCGGATATCATCATCATCTCCTTCATCAATATCTACGTGGCAACCAAACTGCTCCACCTTCACTTGAAGTGAGTACTGGTCTTGATGCAGACCAAACTTAGTCGAGATCTTTGCTTTTAGCCTGTTTAGCACAGCTTCTTCAGTGCCCCCTTTGATAGGGATCACCTTCACTCTCTCTCCACTGGTCACACAGAATGTCAACAATTGATCTGCGTCTTCCATGTTTATTCTGGAAACAAATAATAAATCAGAAATACAAAAATGACCTCAGTAATTAAAAGGAACTGCTTTATGAGGAGACAATTAATTACAAACTGTACCACTTTGCAAAGTTCTGCTGCAGTAAGAAGGAGCAGATGGGCAAACATTACAACAAAAGACAATACGCGATTAATTATGAGCCCCAAACACTCTTACACTAGTTGCGATAATCATAACTCTAATAGCCATGTTCACAGCTCTCAACCTAGGAGTTCTGATGGAGCACAGTGCTAATGTGTTTATCGTGTGAAGAGCGTGAACTGCTCATGACCAGCAAATAGGTTAACAGGTTTAGTCAACTTTGGAATACAGAACGATGAGCATTTTTCTCTCATTATTACCTGATAAATTGATTGCATTTCTAAGACCCACATACATGTTGTGAGATCCTTCAGTCTCCTGGTCATACGGGTGGTAGGCAGAAAGGGGATGATAGTCCTTCATTTCATCTTGCATGAGTAGGAAATGTTTCTTTTGGTCGGATTCTGGAAGTGGGCAAACTACTTCGTAGGAAAAGTAGTGTTCATCAAAACCACAGGTTTTCCATGAGGCCCCAAACAACAAGAATATGTCTCCAACACCATAAATCGCCTTCACTTGACCAAATAATGGCATATATTCCTCAACTCCTGTAACAACCATCATTCCTGAACGATACTCTGTCCCAGAAAGCAATACCTTGTTGGTTACCATGATCTCATCATTTTCTCCAAGATTTGGGAACCTTTTAAGAACAACATCTTTCCCATCTAATTCTTTGACTGGAATTCTCTTCATCTGAGCAGCCATATCTTCCTTGAAAATTTTTCCAGTGAAAGACATATGACATTGCCTAATTTGGCTCCTCTCTGCAATGGTGTATGCAATATCCTTGAAGTTGCAACTTACACTCGCAATAGCTTTACCAATTGCATGCTTCGGTTCGTATCTCATGCACCAACAGTTAATTAAAGGTCCTACTTCCAGTATTGCCCGAGGGTAGTGAACTATGAAGTGATGTTTCGGGATTAGATTCCGTTCAGGGTAAAGTTTCTTGAACAAGTAGTGATGATCCTCGATGTAGATCTTTAGATGTCCAATCATGGACACAGTGACTTCTCTAGCAAAGGCTATATCCATTATCTTGCGCAGCAAGACAAACAATTCCCAGTGAGCATCTCCCCTAGGAACTCTGTCTCCAACTAAGAAGGGTAGTACTCGAAGTAGACACCACATTTGTGACGCACTATTCTTTAAATTGCTATCATGACATTGCAACGTGCTTTCAGTTATGATAGAGGGCTTGTTCTTCCGATCTGCAAAGCCATAGCCAAAGCAGGACAATCTTCCATTTAGATCTGCCAGAGTCAGCAACTTCTTTACAAAGATCAACTGATGTAACAACAGTTTGCACTCGAGCTTTCCTATTCCTTCCAGGACATCATGCATGATATCAGGGCAACAATTTGATGTCACATGGAAGAACCTTGACTTGTTCAGTGAACATGGACTTTTGATACCGTGCTGAGAGACAGACTGAGGATTCCTCAATAGAGATTGTACATGTAGGTCATAGTTTTCTCTTGTCCGCAATTCACATTGATCACCAACGAAGCAGGATTGCATATTTGCACGGGATGTCAGACAAACCCGACAAGGATAGTTTGCAGCAAAACTTTCTACATACCCACACAAGGCATTTGCTCCCAAGTTATCTGCGGGAGTCTGAATTAAAGTGCCCCTTTTCCGTATCACGCTGCCATCACGAAGAGTTAGCTCCATGCCTTCATCAGATTCTAATTCATTAAGTTCTTCCATAAATGGTGCCAGAATTGGCTCAAATCTATACTTTGCCAAGTCAATACTGTAGAAAAGTGCCAACATCTTGACATTATGCAAGACAGAATTGAACCTAGGGGGGAGGTTCTGAAGTGTGTAGTACAGAGAACCTAACTTATGAATACCCCGTTTAGAACCAATTGGATTGACAACCTCAAATTCATCATAAAATAGGGATATTTGTAAGCTGTCAGGATAAGCTGAAAGCAAGGGATGTGACTGGAATTGTGAACCATCACAATAACGTCTCAAAACACCATCATCTGACACACCAACTTCGCTGATTTCATCTTGAATTTTTGTGTCACTCAATACTACTCCTAGAGTTTTCTTAAGCGGTATATACTGGAAGCTATCTTCAACAAGAATTTGTTTACTTTGTCCATCTTCACCATGAATAAATGTTTCAAATCTCGACCCAAGAACAATGGAATGTGGTTTGACAAGTCCAAGCTCTTCCTCAAAGTACTGTTCTCGTTTATAACGAGTCTCGTCCATTAAATGGACTTTTAGCACTACTAAAAGCTTCAAAAAGTTCAGCATAAAGGGGTGTATTCTGTTCAACTTCTGATTGATGCAACAGTTTCTTTGTCCTTTCTACAAGGTTTGAAACAACTCTTTCAACTAATGATGTTGCACGTTCAATTATTCTTTCAACGGTTACATGTGTAACATTCGGCTGTGAAAGCAACCCGGTGACAAAAAGTGCTGCATGTTCTTTAATTAGTTCAGGAAATGGACGATCAACGTGAACATCACCACCATCATAATCACCATCGGCACCACCATCTCCTCCAACAATGACATTATCGTCATCTTCCACAATATCTAACTGCATTGGTTGCACCCTGGCATCTTCAACTACATCTTGATGTGCATGTTGTTTGGAAAGATGTTTTCGCAGTGAATTGAATGTAAAAAAAGAGCATTGGCATCCTCCCTGATCACATTTCACAACAAGGCCAGGGCCATCATAAAGTGCATGTGCACTATGGAGATGGTAACACAACTTAGACGATTTCCCTTGAATAATGAGTTTACACACAAAACATTTAAACCCCATGGCTAACCATACACTTCCAAGCAGAAATCTGCAGATAATTAAAAGAAGATAGCAAAGAAGTTCTAAATATCCAATAAATTGTTTTGGAAAAATTGAAAGTGTTAATATATTTATGCTTGACACAATAAATAATATGCTTGATAATGGGCAGATTTGAATAGAGTGCAGTTTATGTAAAAATGGAAAGTGGTCTAAATCAGATCACCAACTAACTGTGCATTTTTTTATTTTATTAAATGCATATTTTAAAACAGGTTCCTGCTACATAGTCAAAATGAGAACGGAGAAAGTTGAATTGACAAATGCAGAGCGTAATCTTCATCCACAAACGCAGACTTAAAGTGCGCAAATTTGACCAGCATAAGTTGGCACTTGTGTGCGCAAGTTTGAGATTGCGCACGCAAGCTTCAAGCTAAGCTTGCGCGGCAGGCTTGTTTGCGCTCAACAACGTAATGTTAGGGTGTTCAAGTAGATACTGTTTTAGACATTCTTTGTGTTATGATCTCTTTTCTAAGAATAACTGAATCGAGTGAGGAGGATGTTTTATAAATTTTATAGTGTGTGTACATGTGTACATGAAAATGTTGGTAACTGTGTGAGACATTCATGCAGCTGAAAGAAGAAACTGAAAATAAATAAATGTTTCCATAAAACAGAGGAAAAAATGTCACAGTGTTTTCATTTTGGTGGTAAATAAATAAGAGATGCAAATAACTAACAAAATATGTGGGATTGGGCTAATGATATATTAATATCTTAGGTCGACATTACAAATTCCGAGGACACACATTTGAACAAGCCAAAAGCTAGGGAGCCACGGTGAAAAGTTTGTTAGACCATTATTTTGTTTATGTACCTGTTGATGATAGAGTGCAAGTTTTTCCCAATAACGAAACCATGAAGCTAGAGTCTTCTCCCTAAATAGTCAGGTACCTCAAAGTTTACCAAACACAGCTTTCAGATACACGTAGTATTAAAGTAGGGAGCCGCACACAATCAATGCCAAACGTTTTCTTACGCAGCATATGATAGGTTAGGAAATAGAGTACATAGTTTGATGCACAGCAGTCTGACTAATCACGTTCGGGCTCTCATTTTGCAAGCAAGTCATTCCGGACATTTCAATTCTGAACGGTTACGCTGACGAAGACAAATTCTGTAAGTGTTCTTGACTGTTTCGAGTTTCCTCAGAAAAAACAAATATAGCAAAATACTAGATGAATAGTGTATCTAACACTCAATAAGGAAAATTATTCTGCCCAATGTCGTTAACTATTATAAAAATTACTTTTACGGAGACCCTTATTTCTGCACAAAATCCGTAATGTTTTTGGTCTCATATTTCTTTATTTGTAGCACAGAAAATGGTGTCATAAATTTTCTAGGTATAATGCAACATTATTGCTTCGTTGTGTGAGTTTTTTTTTCCGTAAAATAGTTTAATTTTCCCGAAATGAATTTTTGAAAATGTGTCCTCCAAGCTCATTATTTATGCAAAACCGCGATGGTCGATGGTCATGCATACGCTAAGTAAAAAGTACAGGCGTTTGACCAGTTCCGGATAACTGAGAAAATTTCAATGAAAAACTTCAATCACTGGACAGGAGAAATATCATGGGTGGGCTCACTTTAAGTAATTCACGCTGCCCAGTCCAACCAGTCAGTATGTGAAGTTTATGGCAACTCACCAGAGCCACAATCGGCCTATGTACGTACTGTGTATGACCATACAAAAATGTATGCAGGGCGTTATTGTTACAATTTCGACAAACTGAAGTTATTATTCGTCAAAAATCCTACGGAATTTGGAATGATACCACGAAAATAAAAGCATCCAAACAAACAGTGTTTCATTTACGTGACATGAGTAATGGTATAAATAATCTTACCTTGTTTAATTTGCTAGGATGGAGACGATTAGTCCGCCGCCAATGACAGCTGGATGACGGGTCCAAACTGGTAGCTGAAGTTTGTCACCTTTTAGCCCGGAATTAACCGCGAACTTGTTATCCAATCAAATTGCGAGATTTCGCGTCATTCTTTACTGCGCATGCGCTTCTCTGGAAAACTTTCCAACACTTTACAAACTGTTAAAAGCACATCGCGAGTTAATTTCAATCCAACATTGTAAGAGTTAAAGTAACAATTTCCCAACACTTTAAATGTTGTTTGGGGAGTAACACTTCGAAATTGTTGAAATGCAACACTTAAGTTTTTAGAGTGTACGTAGTACTAGTAATACTGCTGAAAAGGGGACATTGGGCAAAATAAATTTAGTATTTACAATATAGATTAAAAAGTAGAGGTATTAGGAATTGCTTTAGGCCTACCCTATAAAACTGGAATGTACCTTAATTTTCCCATGCAAGTTGATATGTTTCTCCATTTTGCTTCAAAAAACTTTGACTCGAGTTTGACTCATTTTATTACTGGTATTTTGTCTGTTTTTTTTTTCTTCCTGTGGTTGGTCCTGTATTTTTTTGTATTCACATAGTACATTTACCATCTTGTATAACTTAATAAGGACTTGCGTTACTGTGGGTACATCTTCAATCTATTTTTAATATTAAAATACTTGCAATAACTAATCAATTTAATTTATTTCCAGGAACTTTACAGCAAGACAAAGCTTGAAACAATGTCGACGGTAAGTTTTAGTTTTTATCTCATAACCATCTTAGAAATTGTAAATCTATCTTGTACAAAAATATTGTTGTTCCAGTATGACAATTGTCACACTTTGCCATGTTACATATTTGATAACATTACATAGCTTTATAAAAACCAACAATCAATTTGTACAATTGGCTTTTCTTGTTTATAAGTAATGTTTCATTGTTTTACTTTTGGACTGTAGGAAAAAAAACAAGAAATAAAAACTTCACACGCTCTGAGATGCTAGCTTTGGCGGAGTTTGTCAAGGCAAACAAGTCCAAACTGTTCGGCAAAGCTGGACACTGTTCAAAACTGGTAATATAAAAATAAGTAATTCTGTGTTTAATGTCATTGTCTGACCTTAGTGTGTGTTTTTTATTTTTATAAAATAGATGTTGAATTTGTCTATTGATAATTCTAACACAGAACATGTTAGGGATTGGTCAGTACCTGCAGACTGCAAACTCTTTCATAGAACCAAGTTTATAGAAGACTCTGAGGGCTTTCTAGCCCACTGAAGAAGGTCCTTCCTGGCAATCCAGTGGTCGGTATGTCAGGATTAGAAGAACGATAATTGTCACAGGCTTTTGTGAAGGACAATCTGCAGATTGTGCAATCATAGAATGACAACAGCGTTTGCATTATGAAAACTAAATTTATGTTTTTTTGTTTTTTTTTCCTTTCTTGTAAAGGTTGATTTGAGAAAGGAAAAATGTTGGCGAGAGGCTGTAAGTTTGATCAGAGCAGCAGGAGGGCCGCAGACGAGAAAGTGGATGGACATTCGGAAGAAGTGGAATGAGCTAAAAGTTCAGGCCCATAAGTATAGGCTAAAGAAAAGTGTCACCGGTAAGCCCAAACCTATATAAACACTATCATCGTTTGTATGTATTTTATATTCTCTTTACAAAACTAGACATTGATTATAATAAATAAAAATAATACAAATCCTTTTGCTCAGGGGCAGACCCGGGAACTTTTGCCTGAGGAGGGGTCAGCTCCTTCAAAATGTTTAATTTAATATACTGACCAGTTTGATTGTTGTTGTTGGTCTTGTTTTTTTGAATTTTGTTTTACTGGAACTATTATATCAAAAGATTTCCTGTATGGTATGACCATAATTATGTGTTTATAGGACCAAACGCTTTCAAATGACATGTTGTTACAATGCTTTACTGAACACAATTGTTTATTTATTTTTATTTTATGTTTGTTTTTGTTTTATATTTATTCATTTATTTATTTATTTATTCATTTTTTAAATATTTTTTTTCCAGGGGATGGGAGGGGGAACAGATAAGTCAACGTTCATTTTTGTGAAAGGCTAGAAATGGAACCTGTAAAGAGGAGGCAAGCTGTGGCTGATATGCATCGCCATTGTGGACAAAACAATGAAAGAGGAGATGGGGGTAATAATTCCTTGGGGGGGGGGCATGAATGATAAAAATCACTGTATGAACATGTTTTAGGTTTCAATGTAAAATGGGTTTTAAAATACCGATGTCAAAGCAACTGTGCTCAGTAAAGCATGACTACAGAAACTCCAACAATGTATACGACACTCTCTGAATGCAGGCCTACCTGGTTACTGATATTGTGCAAAATTGTGTTGTCAATTTTGTCTCTTTATTGAAAACAAGTAACAAAGACAGAATTGTTGAAATTTGTTTCAGGTGGTGGACCAGTTCCTGCAATGAATGCTACACTTGAGCTTGTGTTAGATGCCATAGCACCACAATCAAAATATGGGATTCAGGGACAGGACTCGGAAACAAATCCCTTACTAGTTGAGGTTAGTAACAAAGTTTAGCAATAGAACCCAATAACAACCTTGTAAAGGTTTACCTTAATCAATCAGTACAATTAGAAGAATTGTGTTTAATTTAAGCTTTATTTACAATGTTTGAGGATCAGGTTGGCATTGCAGTATCCCTCCCTGCCTTTCACCTCTGTGGATCCTGGTCCAAATCCTACCTTGGTTTCACCTGTGGATTGGGTTTTCAGTCACTACCTAATTTTGTAGGTCTTTCCCCTCTTTCATTTCCCTCCCACATCTAAAACCGAACATTTTGTTTGTCTTTGTTTGAAATAAGTTTTGGGTTACGGCTGCAGTGCAAGACACTTTCGAAAGAAAACATAAACATTAAAATATATTTAAAAATAAAATTAAAATGATGTGAAAAACAACAGCCACATTTTGTTTTTCTGAAGGGCGGGGTATTGTAAATCTATTTCAGTAATTTAATTTACTTGCAGGATTCAGAATCCCAGCACTCAGAATCTCAGAACTCGGAATCTCAGGAATCCCAGAGGTCGGAACCTCAAGAAAAGGAAAACACCAGCAATGGGATGACTGCCAATAACACCAACAGAAGCAATAACCTCAACAACATCAGCTATAGAGGCAGGGCCAGCATTGACAACAGCACAAGCAGCAGCAATAACTTGCTTCTGAATCAGCAAAGACCTAGTTCAAGGGCAGCAAGCCTAAGACACATGGAAGCAGAAGAAGAGCTCCTAAGGACCGAAAACATGAAGGTAGACCTTTTGAGGGAAAATGTGGAGATTCAAAGAGGCATTTTGAATTGCCTTCAAACATTTACAACCTCAGCCCTTTTTAATTCATTTCACTCATAATTTACCTTTAACAATATTGTTTTGTTGTGATGGATAATTCCCAGTCAATCAATTATTTATATCTTAATATAAAAGGAAAAAATTGTATAAATATTTAAATGATAATTTATTTATTTTCATTTTAACTCTTGTGATTCTAACTTGACTTTTTGCTTATAACTCAAGAATGATTCATCTATATGTCAAATGTGTGTGGATTTAATTCACCCAATCAGTTTCCCTTGTGGTTCATTACTTGACGATTTAAAATTGCGCAAGACTTGAAGTTAATCATTTTTCTGCACTTTTCCGTCACCTTTGAGAGGGTCAGTGGAGCTCATTTTCGCTCAAATGAATCTAGTTGACAAAAAAAAAACCTGAACACAATGTGAAATTTGCTTTGATTTTAAGTAATATTTAATGGCCAGTTTGCCCACTTGGCGCAAACCTGGATCATCACAGATATCATACATGTTAAAGCAAACTTGAAATTTGTGTATTTGTAAGTAATCAATTATAATTATATGAAGTTTAAAGAGGCTGTAAAGTTGAAAAAAGTTGACAATGGTTCATGTTCCAAAAGTCTTTTAAAATATTTGTTATCAATTGGTTGTTGAAAAAAAAAATAAAGTTCTCAATAAATTATCAATGCCCAGCGTTAACATTTCATCTTACACCTGGGGGGTGTTTCATAAAGCTTTACAATTAATCTTATCTCCAAATAATCAATCTTATCTTCAAACAATGAATCTTAAACTCCTCAATTTTACAATTAATCTTATCTCTGTTTCATAAAGCAAGTTAAGATCAATATCAGACTTAAGTTTGGTTTGAATCAATCTTGGATTTACGCTTGGTCAAGATCAAATGTTTGAGTCTAACAATCAATCTTAAGTTTGTCATTTTGGCGGGAAAAAAAGAAAAGCACATTTTTGTGTCAGTGGTACTTTATAAATACACAAGGTCAAAGTGTCATGGCTTTTCAGCTTCTTTTGAGAGAAAATCGTCGTGCTTTGTAAAGAGAAAGGGTGTTTCGGGATAGGAAGAACCCCTTAGATGAGTTTGATGATATTGAGTTGTACAAGAAGTACAGATTTACACGGTTGGGGTGCATGCATGTCATAGACAGAATAGAAGGTGGCCTACAGCCTCAAACAAGGCGTAATCACGCAATACCGTCTAGCTTGCAAGTTTTCCTTGCCCTGAGATTTTATGCAACACTGGATCATCACAGATGCTCACAACATCACAACATCTATGGAGAACGAAAATTTGATGTTGACTCCTACATACATTGGCATCCAGTGCCTCAATGGGACAAATTGAATCCAAAACCATGTTCAAATGCAATAAGACAGGTCAATGGCTCAGGAAATTTAATGCAAAGGCCAAACAGAAGTGCATAATGGAGGCAATCTCTCTTGGCCGCAAAAAAGCAACAAAAAAAACGTGCTAGACAACAAAAGCGGAGGTGAAAAAGAATGTCAAGGGCATGTCCAAAGGAAAACTCTTAAGGTCGCTGAAAGCTCAAATCAATCTTCGCACTAAAGTTCTTGGAGCTAAGATTAGTGTTTACAAAGAGTACAAATGATGAGCTCAAAGCAGGACTAATCACACTCCTCCAGAAACTGGTGAGGGAAGATAGAACAGAAATATACAGTTAAATGATTAACCCAGAATCCCTTATTGGCAAAACAATAACTCAAAAGTGCCAAGATCATGAGGGTAAGGAGACACAAACGATGACAAGAAATACTTCATGACTCCTGAAGAGATACTTTCAGACTTGGTGGTGGGAGAACTGAATGTGGTAAATTAACATTTCTATGTATGCATAAATGTAGCCTATGGTAAGTATTGTGCTTAGTAATTTTAGTTCATCAAATTCTGTTATTTTTGCATTTATCTTAATTTTGAACCTGCACTGCATAAATGTAGCCTACGGTAAGTATTGCGCTCAGTCATTATTTGAAAAGAATCACTTGAGCGCAATTTTCACTTTACCAATGCATATTACACATAAAAACTGCTTCATACTTACTTTTCATAAATCATTCGCTAAAACCGGGTCACAAACGTCGACGTTTGACCTTGTAAATTTGACCCTGACATTTGACCTGTAAATTTGACCTTGACCTTTGACTATAATAAATTTGAGCTTGATGGCTGTAACATTTGACACGTAACACCACACAGCACATTACTTTTCTGTCATTTAACATGCCCCATTAAACGTAAAAATAATAATGTGCATGCCATTGCCACAGTCACTAGTGATGTACAGAAGGTCAAGGGGTGGATTTCACAAAGGTAGTTCTAACTTGGGACTAGTCCTAGAAGTTAAGACTAGTCCTAGCCTAGGATCAATTTCACAAAACTCGTCTTAAGCAGGACTAGTCTTAATTATGATAAAACCATAAACGAGTTATTGAACGAGGCTGGATCTGCATACGTTATGGCTGTTTTACGTCTGTTATAATGCACAAACAAAATGGTCGTCTGGAAATACAAGCATGCTGCAAAATCAAGATGGCTGATTGGGGAGTCGACGCCGCACGACTTTTTGGTTCCAAACTTTTCAGGAAATGTCGTCTGCAACTTCATAATAACACGTATGGTATGGAAATTATGCAGAGTAAGCATTGTTTCTCATACATACTGATGTTACGTGTGTGTTTGTGATTGTGAACGCGAGATTCAGGTTTCATGGTGCAACTAATCTGCTAGTGCTAGCTAGATCGTTATCATTCAATATTATTATAATTATCATCGTACAATTTCTCAGTCGGCAAATTTAGCATAACGTTAACATTGTCGTGTAGCACTTCTCTTTTTTAAGGCCTACTCTAGTTTTTTTCGCACTCGTCGTTCGTAGGCTATACTCACTGCCAAGTGATATTTCACTAATTATCATCATGCCTTAACATCATCCTGACAATAATCGGCGTTCAAGCAATTGGTCATATGAGGAGGTATGAATTTTGACCGAATTTGTAAAACTGAACAAACATCAGCTTGTAGGAACAAGCAGCGAAAGCAAAAGGACTGTAAATAGTCAAGAGCCACTACTGGAAGGAGTTGAGCACTGTCCTCGTGCAGATTGGCTGTTCCGAGAGGCCATGGGACAAAATTAGAAAGAAATTAACACTGTGACCAGTGATGCAAGGAACTATATCACAGGGATTGCATGAAAACAGGTGAGTTTATTTTTTTTAATTTGATAATATCCTCGACTCCAGAACTATGTACATGTACTAATAGTATCACAATAATAGGTTGTTCAAAAAAAAAAATGGACTAGGCTAACTTTTGTGATAATGATATTTTTAATGGCTTTAAAAGCACAAATTCAATCTGATCAGTGAACTGTCTGATTCTTGTTTTTCTTTATATAAAACTATCCCCTTTTTACAATATAATACAATTCAATAATTGATAATATATTACATACATTTATTATAGGTGCTCTTACTCGTGTGGTTACACAACACTTTACAAACAATAACCCCGTAGGCATTTTTGTGTTTAAGTAATTACACAAATCAACCTAGTGAGGACCATTGCTTTAGTGAAAAAGTGAAAAACTAAAGTTTCTTCTTGCCCGCATGGTTTTTAAAAAAATTCTCTTTAGTGTTGGCCCGAGTCAACATGTATAAAAATTCCATCAGAAGTGAAAG